>VDFB02238947.1:0-13070 GCA_007258455.2 Sequoia sempervirens | reverse complement strand
AAAACTACAGAATCTAAAGCAAATATTGAAGCTTATTCATTATAGAATCTTTCTGAGGCAATTACAATAAAACCCAGTTACATGCAACATAAAAAGCAATGTTATTTTTGAAACCTGGTTTTGCTGCAGCAATAAATGTCCTCCAGATGATGGTACGGCTGAGATGATGAAGGCTCTTCCTCCTCTGCCAGATGCTTCCCACAGACACCTCTGATATATGCACCCTTCCTGTTGAAGTCTAACTGTCAATGATGAAGGCGTTTCTCTCTGGAAACAAAAAGTCGCCTTTGCAGATATGGTACGGCCAGGTACAGTAGTACGGCTTGAGATTTAAGCAGCAATCAATGGTTGCAATGTGAATACGCCTCCCTCTGAAGGTCTTCAGGTGGTGAATAGATAGGCGCCCCAGTTGTGATATCCCTCTGGATGGATTTTACAAATCAAAACCCTCAGAACAAGTACGGCTCTTTGCTGAACAGTACGGCCTGCTGTGAATAGTACGGCTGTAGCAGCAAATGATGAATTTGTACGGCTTCCTTCTTAAGCCTCCAGAACAACAATAAGATATGCGCCTTGATATATATGAGTTCTCTGGATGTTAAACACTGATAAACCCTGAAGATGAAATAATCTCTGAAGTCCAATGATTTCCTCTGAATGAAGAAACCCCTGTCGGCAATAAATCGGATGATATTTCACACCCTCTGAATCGCTCTCACTGGAGATGGCTCGTTCTCCAATGCGTTCGAGTCTGAAACCCTAAAGCTTCCGTACTCTGGCGAAGTCTGATCAATTTCCAATTCATAAAATGTCATAATGCACAAAAAAACCAATGCAAAATCCCTTTATTGCACAAAAGTGCGATTTCCTTAATAATAGGGAATTTTAATATATTTAACGTTTAATTCTTTTAATCTCTCAATAGTTCTCCGTCAAATAATTATAATAAATTATAATGATTAAATGGCCCCTTTCTGATGATGGGCGCCCCCTTTATGAGAATCACTTAAGTTATAATCAAAAAATTATTACTTTATATTATAATCATTAATTAATTAATATTTAATCAATATAATTAAATATTAATATCTTCCTCGTTAATCATCCGATTACTGTTCCGTCTGAAGCTGACGAACCCTGAAGTGATTCCGAATACTGACACAGCCATACTGATAAAAATAGCAGGGGTCCCACACTGCCTGCCAGGAACTGCTAAAAATAGCAATTCTGCAAGAAACGTCCGAATGAGCCCGAACGAAAGCCAATTGATCAAAACTGCCAATCTGATGCTGAGCCAAGCTCCCAAACGACCCTCTAACCACTCTGTCAGCCTACGAGGGTCTCGTGATAGGCTAATCTTATTTATCTTCGGGATGTTTCGCCAAAATGTGACATGATAAAAATCAAGGGTGCCTTTTTGAAAAGTTGCTCTTTTTTCTCCAGACTTAGCCATTTCTGGAACTGACCAAAATAACACTAAAACTCCAACTACAAGCTGCTGAGTCATCTTCTAATCTGACAAAGACAGGCAACGAAGAGTTGAACGTAAAACGGAGAAGCTGAATATCTGAGATTTTCAAAAAGAAGGCATTAAAGGCTTAAAAAGCTCAGGCGCGTTTCTGGAAATGTGCTCTTTTGCTTTTTTCCTTGATATTTTGACCAAGATTTGACCCCATGTTTGACCTCAGGCACTTCTGCAACTCAGATTCACCCACTGACGGATGCATCGCGAAGCCTGAACAAATGTGAGACAAACATCTCGAGTGGCATTTAGTCAAAAACCTTCATTTGACACCTCAAAAAGATGGGCGCCTTTCTGAAAAGCTGCTCTTTTCTCCAGTGTTAGCCAATGTTATCGTTCCACTCGTTTTGCACTATATCATCTATAACTTGCATGAAACAGGTCCGTTTGACAGGCTTGATAGCTCGTTGCGAAGCTAGCGTGATACCAAACAAATGTCTGTTGGAAGTGACAAACCTTAAAAATAGGATCTGAGCCCCTAAAAGATAGGGCACCTTTTTGAAAATGTGCTCCCCTCTTCAAAGATAGAAAATTTTGATGATTTTCCTTCAGATTTTCACTTTTCTTGAATTTCATCAGTAACAGACTGACATGAAATTAACACAAACTCCATATTTAAAAAGCCCAAAAATGACCTTCTAACATCACTTTAACAAGATTAAGACTGAATTAAGCAAAATGCCTTAGTGAAGCAAAAAATTTGGTTTGGGTACAACATCTTGCAAATATAAACCTACACTGTGCAACATCCAAGGGCCACTGGACATGATATTATTCTTAGTTTCTTTGTTGGTGCAAGTAGCCATGAAAAACTCTTTTGACAAAAAAATGAAGTTGGCAAATTTTGTCCCAATTTTCCAAATCCAATTTTCTAAGCCTTGCCATTTAGACCAAAAATTAAAAAAATTGCCGATCAAAGCTTTTTTCTGAAGAAGGCTTGATTTGTTCTTGAGTTGAGAATGAGACAAATAAATGGACACCTCAGGAGGCTTCAAATTATTGCCTTCAGTATTTGTTCTTCGCTTTTCAGGCTTTCTGCAGTTGGGATTGACTTTGCGCCTGTGATTTGTAGGATAGCGAAAAACAAGATGCTATCTGTTCCTGCTTCTGAAATCCTTCTTCCAACCTTCTCCATCAGTTGGTTTAATTTGCCAGTTTTTGCTAAAATCTGCTCTTCTCCAATTTGTGCACATCATTGTGGCTTTTTTTGTGCCATTAACTAAATAATTTATCAGTTTAGATTAGTTCCTTATTGCATCATTTTTAGTATTGTAAATCTTATTACTTTATTTTATTCCGGCCCTTGTGAACTTTGCTTGTAAGTTGTTACTATAACTACAGAGCTCAACGTTTAATGGATGTTATTCTGTAGGAGTCATTAAACACTTGAGTCATTGATTGGCAGACAATTGAAAAAAGAAGATAATAACTTTGATATCTCAGTTGCTTTTATTTCCTTTCTAATTTATCTCCTTTTGCTTTTGCCTGAATTTGATTTGGCATGAAGATAATTTTTAGGGTTCATTGATGTAAAAAGGTGAATGATTGATTCATGTCATTAGTATGCAACAATTTAAGTTTTTGTTTAAATAGATTTGTCCTGTGAGCTGAGAAAACCTGAGATTAAACATGGGAAGGTCATGGAATTTAATGTTGGCCTTTTATTAATATGTATGCTGTTCTGGATTTTAGTTTATTTTTTCTTTTTATGGTCTTTGTTGGTTTTTGAAGTTGAGATATTAAGGTGCAACTCCTCAATGAAACTTTGGTATTTGCAGGTATTGGGTTATTGAAATGCATATTGATGGTTTCCGTTTTGATCTTGCTTCCATCATGACACGGGCTTGCAGGTCAATGTCTTTATTCAATTGCCAAGAGCAGCATCTTAAACTTCTATTTTTATCAATAATATGTAATGGTTAGAATACTGGTTCATGGTTAGGAAATTGCCAATCTGTAATTTTTCTGAATGCTTCTTAGTGACAAATAATTGACTATTGGTTTATGGTTGCAAAGTTTATGGAATGGTGAGAATGTTTTTGGCAATGACATTGAAGGAGATTTCTTAACAACGGGAACACCTCTAAATGAACCTCCCTTAATTGATATGATTAGCAATGATCCGGTCCTTCGTGGTGTCAAGGTAAATTTTTTGTACTACTCTTCTCATATATTTTAAACTTATTTTCATTGTTGAAACTAATCAGAGTGATTGTTCGACATGTATCCACTTGATGTGTACTGAGGCATCCTAGATACTGGTTTCTGAAAATGAACTAAATGGTAATTAACATAATATAATGGTTTTGTCACTTTGTCACAGTTCTAGTATTGGGTAATGTCTTTCATCTTTCTTGTCTGTAACTTTGTAGAATTATCAGCTCTATTATTTCAAGTTCATTTATGATTTGGCTGATTGAGATACAATAAGAACAAATCTTGCTCATCTCCTTTAGACCAATTTTTACTCTTCAAGTTTTCTGGATTTGTAGAAGCTAGGTGTCTGTTTGATCCATTAGCATCATTTTATGGACATGAAAAATTCTTTTCCTTTTGTTTTTTTGAACAGCTTATAGCTGAAGCATGGGACACAGGTGGCCTCTATCAAGTAGGAAACTTTCCGCATTGGGGTATCTGGTCAGAGTGGAATGGGCAGGTATTTAAGTTCCCATCAATTCCTACATGGTTAAGGTGTTTATGAATTCTTGAAAGAAATGCAATTGTTACTAGTTTGTATTGGTACCGAACTTACAAAATGATAATAGCAATTCTCTACAGCCATGAAAGAGAGCATCTGTGATTGGTGAAAACTAGCTAATTGCTTTCTGATAAGAAATATTATTGTTCTTAAAAATATCCATGACAATGCACAAAGCAAGAAAATTAACTATATAAGAATAGTGAATGTAGATTTTTGCTTTTGACTGTAATTTCAAATAGAATTTAATAGTGAGACTGTTCAAAAACTTTCCGCAGTTGGCTTCTAACAGCAGGTAAACATAACAGTAGTAAATATATGAACATGTGTGGATGAGTGGAAATTAAATATTAAATCATAGTATGTATATACATTACATGAATGCATAAGGGATCTTCATCCAGATTAAGCATAGTAGCATAAACATAAAGAAAAGGTATTGTCGCATAAACAAAAATTCCAATTAAGATGAAGTTAGCATGCCAATTATCAAGATAAGTCATCAAGTTTTATCAACTATTCATATTTTACCAAAACAAATGGGGCTTAGGAAAAAATTGAAGCAATAAAAAAATTGTATATTTTTAATTGATCTATATGCTCTATACATTCTTGCAAGGTTAGGCATTAGAGTCTCATTCTCAACTACAATTATGATTTTGAGAGGTTACCTCTTGTATTGATCCATACCTAATGGCTAACCGTACCTTCTGAGGCAATGACACCTATCAAGTATAAAAGCTAGTTCCATGGCTGCTAATGGGTACCTCAAGCCACACTTTATCTTGCAAAAACAATATTTGGAAGATCTTGGTTAATATCAAGTGGTCAAGGGATAATGATTCACATATGTTAGTTTTTTTTTTTTTTTTTTGATTAAAAGATTCTTTTTATTACTTTATGCCAGTATTACCCCCTTTTGAGTGCCTAATGAATTACGATTCTTGTGTTGGGTATCAAGATACCTAGAGAACAAAAATAGGGAAGTGCATGTTTGTGTACATTCAAATGAAAAGATAATCCTGCTATAGTCATGATTCCATGAATAAAGCTGCTTTTAGTTTTGGTCTTGGACACATCACCAACTTTCTTAATATCTTGAATCTTATTGTTGTTAGCATTTTAATTTGTCTCTGTCTATACAACTCAAATTGGAACAGTATGGGAGGTAAAATCTCTTTTCAGATTATGAGGGGAGGCTCCCTGAAATCTAAAACTTTCTTAGACATTAAGATATAGAAAAGCTATAAAATTATAAACAATATATGGTATTCTCCTGTGGGGTTTTGCCTAAATGAAACAACTATTTGCTGGTCTTTTTGCCTTGGGTGTGAGCACAAGATTGGTTACAATTCTTGTCTCACAAGTGAGATTTTCCAAAGTGATAGATGAAAGCAACTAACTCTAAGCACAAACAGGGAAGCTTCTTATTGGCTAAATCAAATACCAGCAATCAGATGCAAACATGAGTTCAAAGGAATAACAACTTGATCAACAACATATGATTTCAAGAACCAAATAGCTAGTTTGCATGCAAAGTTACACAATAAATGACATCAATATAAAGCTCAACACTTATTATTAAGTCGCAGTTTAATGAATGAAATAAATTGCAAACACAAACATTACATAGAGAATAATGTTTTAGAGGATAAGTGAGCATAAGCTATCATTTAGAGTTTATGTGCTCAAAGCACTTCCTTATAATGTTACAAGATGCTTAATTTTGGGGACTTTACAATAATCCTATTTTATCCCAACAATCACTATTTTAAAGAAAAATGCTTAAAACTCTTGAAAAGCAAGAAAGAAAGGTACTTTAAAGAAAAAATACTCCTAAACAAATAATAAAATCACACTAATTGAAGTGATCTACAAGTAGAGGCCTTCACCCTCTATCCAAAAATAGGAACACCAAAAATAAGAACTTCCAAAAATATTGATATCTAAAATTAGCAAATTGATGTATGAATGTCCATTGTGATTTTGATGCAACTCTTTGTTCTAAAACTGGTTGGATCCTTTGATGAACATTGAAACCCTAACTACCAAGTTATTGACAACTTCACCAATCCAACATTGGTGACTTGAAATTGATGTATTCTAGGGTTTTGAGAAATTTGAAAATTGAAGATGAAACCCTATAATGATGATATGCCAAACACTTGAATTTGAAATCCTAACTGTTTGTTCTAATCAACATACTAAAAAATTATGACCTAGGGTTTTGATAAGGTTGAAAACTAATGGTTGAATCTTTTGAATGAGGGTATGACAAAACCCTTACCTCGTTGCCTAAGTTACTGGGTTCGCTAGGTTTACCCTTTGTACTCGTGTGGATCTAGTACGGGTACGGGTTCGTTATTGGTTTGTCACGGGTACGTGTAGGGTTCTAAGAATTTGACGACAATTTCTTAGCTAGCCCACCTAATCACCATTGCCTTCTTCCGTTTTGTAGGTAGAGCTTTGAGATGAGCCAAGGGCCCAGCTAGATAGTAGGCTCTTTCAATGTTTGTTGGAAGAGTTTTGCAGACCAATGTAGCATCGATTGGAGTTGGTTTATGCGAAGTGCATGATCCTTTGATCTATCTATCTGATTTATGTGGGTGTGACTTGTGACTAAGCATTGGTGCTTTCACCCTAACTTGCTCTATTGAAAGAACAAACTATACCTCTTATTCCTTGGTATAACTCCAATCGGTTAAATTTAAAGATATTTAAATTTAATATTATTTTATTTTTTTATAAATTTTAAATTAACATTTAATAAACCAAAATTTAATATTTTAAAATATTTAATTTAAAATTTAAATTATTAATATATAAAATTTAATAAATTCAAATATTTAATTAGAATTTAAGAAATATACTATCGTTTTATTTTAATATTAACAAATTTAAATAAAATTTAATCTTATTAATATTTTAAATTTATTATAATATTATTTTATTATTAACAATTTTAATTTACTATATATAAAAATTAGAAATTTAAATATTTAAATTTGCTATTTAAAAAAATTAAATTTATAATTTTATAGATTATGAACACACAAATATGTGTGTGTGTGTGTTTGTGTATGTATATGTGTATGTACGTAATATACATACATAGATACATACACACATATATATTCTTGTACCCATACCCAAGGAAAGAAATTAACGTATCATTATACCTGTACCTGTACCCGTATCTACATCCGTACCTAAACCAGTAACTTAACTCAGTACCATTATATCCTCTTTTAGCCCAAATTAAGATCTCCAAAACCACACAAATCTTCATAGCATACATCATTTTGCATTCACAATAAGACTCAAATTAAGACTTTCAAATCCAAAGAAACCTTGTTTGAATGGGAATTCCATATTTGGTGACTATGTGTTCATAAGTGAATTTAGCAGTGCTTAGTGTTGTATTGTCTGACAATGCTCTAGCTTTTGCCCATTTAGTTAAGTACTTTGTTGCTACAATGATATATCTACATTGATGGAGTTAGTTGACCTTAATAGTTTTTTAATAGGACTAATAAAGTCCAATCCCCACCCCTCAAAGAGTTCTTGTGGTTGTGATGCCGAGAGTGGCATATAATCTCTCTTCAATGGTTTCCTACTCTTTAGCAAGGGTCACATCCAACTACTCATTCTTGTGCGTCTGTATGTAGTGTTGGCCACCATAGGCCAACCAAGAGGACTTTTCTGTTAGTAACATCTAGTCCCATACGGCCTCTTGCCAATTTCTCACGTGCTTCCTCTAATACTCCTTTTATTTCTTCATGCATGAGACATCTTCTGAGAATGTGATCGGATCCCATTTTGTATAGGAGCACGTTGACAAGTTGGAATGTCTTACTTTTCAAAGCGAGCTTCCTCCTTTCCCTCTGTGGCATATCTTTTAGAAGTGTTGATGTAGAAAGGTATTCCCTAATGTGCTTGTACCAAGGAGGCAATGTAGCTATTTGGAACAAGTGGGCGTCAGGAAAGTCTTCATTCATGCCTTCAGGAGGTTCCCCTGACTTAATCCTCAATAGTTGATCTACTATTACATGACTCTTCCTTGGTCCAATGATAGTGAATGTAAAATCTTGAAGTAATAATAACCATTTGGTTAGCTGTCCTTGTGTAATTGGTTTTCAATTAGGTACATTAATACTTGGTGGACCACATGGAATGTAAAAGGTGTTGCCTGTTAGTTTTAGGATCAGATTTGCAATAGGCAGAAATACAACAACACATGAACAATAAACACAACACTTACCCTGGGAAAACCCTCCTACTCAGGGGAGAAAAACCCAACAAAAATATATCTCTTATATATTTAATGAATAAGAGCAGAAATCTACTTTACAATCAGACTCTTCTCAAGGGCGAATTAATACAATGAATTAATAGCACCTATCCTTTGATGCAAAGATAAATATGTTTCTTCTTGAAGTCGATCTGCTGCTATAAGATGGTCTGCTGCTCCTTCTTGAAAGAATGTGAAAATGACAATGACTTAATTGATAATCAAATGGATGAACATCTCCTTCTATATATACAATGCAAGGAGACTCTTCACAAGCAAGGCGACTCTTCACTTGGTCGGCCACTTAAAGAAAATAAAATATTAATTATAATAAGGCCGAGTTGCCTTATGTCATGTCCCCTTCTCGACATCTCTCGAGAGCGATTGCCTATCACCTCCGTGAGGCCCATGACCATAGGGGGTCACGAGCTTGGCTCACCTTCAACAACGGGATTGATCGCTTGTCTTTCGCTCGCTCGACGGAGGATATTTGCACTGCTATTTTTGCTTCTTAAGGCAAGCATGGGACCACCGCTATTTTTAGCAGCTTGGCGCATCGATTCACTCTAGGTCCGGCGAAGACGACGGATCAAGAATCGGAGTTAGAAACAAGGGAGATATTAATATTTGATCGTATTGATTAAATATTAATTAATTAACGTTTATAATATAAAGTTATAATTTAATATTATAACTTAAGTGAATTCTTGGAGGGTGCGCCATCATGAAAAGGGCCAGTTTGATATTTTATTAATATTTAAATATTCAGTGGAGAACTATGGAGAATTGAAAATATTAAAATATGAATATTTCATTAAAACCCTATTTTCAAGGGAATCGCACTTTTCAGTGTATTTGAGGATTTTGCATTGGGATTTGTGCATTATGAGATTATTGAGTTTGATATTGATCAATTTTTGGTCTGAGCCTGAGACTTAGGGTTTCACGTTCGATTCCTTGGAGAACGAGCCATCTCCAGCAGAAAGCAATTCAGAGAGTGTGCAATATCACTTGATTTATTGCCAACAGAGGTTTTCTTATCCAGAGAAAACTACAGAGCTTCAGATATTGTATTTGTCAGAGATTCTTCAGAGGTTTTCATCCAGATACTATTTGTTCATCAAGGCGCCCATCTCAGAGATCCAAACTTTGCTTATTGGAGAAGTCCGTACCATATTCAATGCTGATCTGACAGGCCGTACATTTCTGTCAGGCCGTACCAGCAATAAAGGACGTGTTCTTTTGTCTAACTCATACGCCTATCCTTAGTTCTCATTCATTCACCATCTGGAGGCGCTGGGAGTTGCTAGAGACATTGGGGATCAACAGACTGGAGAAAGACCAAGCATTTATTATAGCCGTACAATTCTGTACCTTTCAGCTGTGACAGCCATCACCAGGTTTTCTCAATAAAATTCATTCTTTTACTTTGCATGTTTCAAAATTGCATTGTACTGTCTCCAGTTGATGAAATAAAAGAGGCGCATTCATCTTAGCTTGTATTTGCTACCTTATTGAAGATCTAGTATTTTATTAAGAATTTATTTTAAATTTCTGTCAAAGCCGTACTGTCATTAAATGCATTGAAAACACAAAAATTGCAAAAAAAATCTCAAAAACCTAAAAACGTCAGAAAAACTTGAGATATCAGTCAGAGCAGTGTCAGGGGGAAACCTAGGGTTTCTACAGTGGTATCAGAGCTTGATTCTGCCATCCTAGGGTTTGGCCATCACATGCAACCAGAGGAAATTGATACATACAGGTACTACACTCGCAGACGTGCCTTGCTTGAAAGGCAACGCAGTTTGAGCAGGCAGCCGGAAATCATGGCTGACAGGAATGATAGGGCCGAGAGAACAGATATACCCGGACAGATATCCCTCATAACAACCGAGATCAGGATGATGCTGAGGTCTTACTCACACTGTGAGATGTCGTGCAGACAACGCCGATCCCATGTATTACAGCGGTAGAGGCATTGCAGAGATTAGGGGACTTCGAGGAGATCACACCGATTTGTCCAGCCGAGTGATGTGCCGGGTCACTTGAGAGCATCAGGGATGTTGTCACGACAAATGAGCAGTCTACAAGCCCGCGACAGAGCCCGGCGATATGAGGAGGATCGGGATGATTTGTTTGCTGATAACCTTATGGCAGCAAACGAGGAGTGGGAGTTGATACCTCCTGCAGTCAGAGAACGGATCACCTTTGACCGTTTTATCACACAGAGGCGTGAACACAATAGGGCTCGTCAGGATTGGAGACCCCGACAGCAGAATAATGACCTCAAACATGCAACGAACAGGTTGAATCTGATAATGTTTGATGGCAGTGGGAAGATGACAGCCCAAGCTTGGATTAGCAAGCTTGATACATTCCTTACCTTGCGTCCGATGGCTGAGAGAGACGCTATCCGTTACGCTACACTGCACCTCGAGGGAGTAGCATATGACCGGTGGCATCACGGTATGGTGACGCTACATCATGATAGGATCACTTCATATCAGGAGTTCGTAGACAGGTTGGTTGAGAGATTTGATAGGAAGGATCCGGAGACTTACTTCAGAGATTTGGCACAGTTGAGGCAGAGTGGCAGTCTCGAGACTTACATCAGCGACTTTCAGAGACTTTCCGTCATGGTTCCGAGCATATCTGAGAGGCGGTTGGTAGTTCTCTTTATGGAGGGTTTGACAGAACCACTTAAAGGCTGGATAAAAGCCTTTGATCCTCCATCATTACAGGAGGCGATGAGGAAGGCACGTAACATGGAGTTCGCAGCCCCGGCAAATAAATTTAACTCCAGAGGTTCTTCATCGTTCCGAGATAACAAGGGCTTTAATAAAAACAATGATAAATCTGATTATAACAAAAACAAATCAGATTATAAAAACGATTCGAAAGGTAAATCAGCCTTCCCACCTTTGGATCGTGAGGCCCTGAATGACCTTCGCAGGAAAAAGTTATGCTTTTACTGCAAGGGACCGTATGATGCCAATCACGATTGCCCTCTAAGACCTAAGGGCAAGGCGAATCGTGTTATGTGGGCATACTATGAAGACTCAGAATTAGAAAATTCAGAGCAGCCAGAGCATTCAGATGATTCAGAGTCAGAGACTCCAGAGCATAGAGCAGAGGTAGAGCCCGAGCTTCAGATACAGGTAGAGCCCGAGCTTCAGATACAGGAGGGCAGATTGTCTAGCATTCAGCAGGAGGGTTCTTTCCGGCTCCGTGGTGTATTAGCAGGTCAGAGGGTCATTACCCTATTGGATACAGGAGCTACGCATAATTTTATTGATGCTAGGTTCGTTGAAAAACGAGGGCTTATCACAGAGGAGTTTGAGGGCATTAGAGTCAAAGTGGCGGATGGGTACACTTTGAGATGCGAACGCATGATTAGAGATCTTCCATTACGCTTGAACAACTATGAGTTCAAGGCAGATTATTATGTTGTCAATATGGGAGACATCGATTTAGTATTGGGAATGAAGTGGTTGCACTCAGCGGAGAGTCACACTTAAAGTCAGGATACCGGGGAATCGTTTGGTGGTAGGAAGACTCATTTCTTGAACTATACCCAGGGACAGCGACCTTAAAAACGAACATGCCCGAATGGGCGGCTCTAAAATTATGACATGGTAGGTAGTGCGGTATCATTTAGCACGCTACGGGGAGGGACAGCAAAGGACAGAGTATCATCCGGACATCCAGAAGATCAGAATCAAGCATGATAAGGTGTTCAGTGATATTCCGCCAGGTAGACCTCCAGATAGAGGGATAGAGCACATCATTGAGCTCGAGGAGGGTGCAAAACCCGTCATGATAACTCCTTACAGGCATCCGAAAAGATTGAAGGATGAGATTGAGAAAACTATAAAGGAGTTATTGGCTATGGGTCACATTAGACCTAGCAAGTCACCGTTCGCTTCTTCTGTTGTATTGGTGAAGAAGAAGGATGGAACGTTGCGCATGTGCATTGATTACAGGGTCCTGAATAAGAGGACAATTAAAAACAGATACCCGATACCGAGGATAGATGAGTTGATTGATGAGCTTCATGGGGCATGTTATTTTACGAAGATTGATTTACGGTCGGGTTATCACCAGATTAGAGTCCGTAAGCAGGACATAGAGAAGACAGCCTTCAGATGTCATTGTGGGCACTTCGAGTTCGTAGTGATGCCATTTGGGCTCACTAATGCGCCAGCTACCTTTCAGTCTACTATGAACAGGGTATTTCATTCTTTGCTGAGGAGGTTTGTGTTGGTTTTCTTCGATGACATTCTGATATACAGTCGGACTTGGCAGGAGCACCTGGCTCATTTGGAGACTGTATTGAGCATCTTGGAGAGGGAGTCCTTGTACGCCAAGGAATCAAAGTGCGATTTGGGGATAGCCAAGTGCTGTACGCGGTCATATTATCGATCTTGGATGGAGTAGCGATATGGATCACGAAAAGATCGCGCCATTGTTGATTAATACGTGAACGACACGATTGAGAGGGTTTCACCGGTTTGTGTGGATTCTACCGCAGATTGACATGCAGCCCCGATGACAGATTT
>VDFB02238942.1:0-12232 GCA_007258455.2 Sequoia sempervirens | reverse complement strand
TCTAGGGGATCAAATGTGATTCCAATCCCAAGATTGTTGAACATGTCAACTATAACTTCATCACTGCCGACGAAGCTCTTGATGACTGTAGAATCTCGAAGCACGGAAACATCTTTCTCCGAATCAATTAAATTGTCTAAGAGACGTACATAATGTGAAATTACTGTCTCTTCGGGTTTCCATGAGCACCTTTGACACTCCTCATAAGCCATCAGGTTCCGCAACAATGTTTCTGTCCTGTTTTTCACTATGATTTGAGGAAAGGAAACCTTACTGATTCCTAGCTGTCTCTTTTCAAATCCGACTTGACCTGGTTCAAACTCAATACCAGAGCTCTGTAATTTTTTAGCACTGGGGGTATACCTTTTATCATTGAGAGATTCAGCATCTGAGGCAAAACTGCTATCATCGGGAGGACAACGTAGTTGCACATAACCGGGTTTACCAGCAGCATACGATTCCGAGCATTGAGGTGTTAACAGATCTATAATCACCATTCTATACAGATCCAGCAGATGCCTTGGATCTTTCCCAATATGTTTCTGGAGCTTTGATTTCACGGCATCATCTTTCTGTTTTGAGTTAATATCATCATCTGATAATGAGGGATAGAAAGGAAATCCTTTGAATAGCTCGCAGTCGCTCAGCAGTGCAGCTAACTCTGGTATTGCATGATCAAACTCCAATTGGAGTATAGTGATGAGAACAATCAGTGGAACCTGATTTTCCAACATCATAATTGTTGAAACTTGCAGTCACTAAAGACAATTTCCACATAACCCATAAAGAAATCTATGCATTTAAGTATTCAGAATCCACATGCAAGAGAATAGACAACATACCCATGAAAATATGACACAAGATATACCCTGGGAAAACCCTCAAGAGGGAAAAAATCCAGCCTCCAAAAGCATCCATCTCTCATATATTATTCAGCAATAAGATTACAATATATCTTCTGAGTCTCCATGAACATCATTGAAGCAACAAGCTCTCTCCAAGCAATCCATGCGAACAAGCATGCAACCACACATCCTGTGCTATGCTTCAAACCCTCACAAATGCTAACCAGAGCTAATCATGCAAAATTGCATCATCAAACAATAACTACCTTTGTGGCTGCTTTTATAGAAACAAGCTCCCACAAAACCACTAAGTGGTATTGCACAAAACTATGTGACAATAACTATGAGATTACAAACCATTTCCCTTTATTTAATATTGGATGCTTTATTTATTATTTCAATAATATTAAATAATTACATCTTATCAATTTAACTTATGTGCCAATGTTACATGCAACATTAAGTGGTCCCAAGAATAATTACATTAAATACATAATGCAAAACACACCTTTTCCCAACATTCTCCCACTTGTTGTATACATTGCATAAAGGGAACAAGTAACCTCAAAACATGAATCAAATGAACAATCCATATAGCCACATATACCATCATAGAATCAAAATGTTCCATGTGCTCTATCAAGATACCTGTAACAAGAATCAAAGTGACTACCATCCCAAGCATGAATGCTCTCATCCTCCATCATGCCACTACATAAAGATAAGAAACCATCCAATAGAGAAGCCACACAATTTGTCACAACAAAGCATAAGTCCTGCTCAACTGATATCCCAAACACATACACTCAATCCAAAAGTATCAATATGAACTAGTGGCTGTCAAGATACACAAACCCAAAGCTGAAATAACACCCACAACAAGTGCCAATACATCCAACTGTCTATACCTCCAAGGTATACTAAACATAGTAAACTCATGCCATAAACATATACACTCATAAACTGCAATCATAACCTGTCAAAGAATGACATACACATCCAAGAGCTCCCACTGCATCGGTAATGCAAATCTAAAAAAGATCAAGGCATACCAAGTCTACCAATAGCATCCTATAGAAAGTGTAAACTACATCATGTAGTAACAAGGAATCATCCACAATGATATGCAAACTTGTATATCAATCACCTGTAAGAAAAATCTCCTACATACACCTCTAAAATCCAACTGTGTCAAGTATGATCTCCTCTACAACACCCCAAAAGAAAAGCCATAACAACACCCAAACATTCAATCTCCAAGATCAAACATTACATAAGTATCATGTAATCAACATGGATGTAAGCCTCTCAAGCCAAACAAGATCAAACTAAATCCATTCCCAATGAAGGAAATAAGCCCAATACATCTCCTAACCTCAACATCACTAAATGTAATCACAATGCATAAGGAGATAAACATGCCAACACTCCTCAAATGAACCCTCCAAAACCATATATCCATAGCTCAAGATCCTTATGCATGAGAAGATAAAGCATAAAACACAAAGCACCTGAAAGTAACAATGGGCAATACCTCTCAAGTGAAACTACTGAGTAGACCAAGAGTGAGGAATGAGAATGCTCCTCCAAGACATCCAAGTCATCATGACTCATCCAAGAACACTCTCCTCATAGGTCCATGTTGAACTCACGTCCAACCAAAGTGTAGGCTCCTCGAACTTCCTGCTGAAATCTCATCAAGAGTAACCATCTCAACACATGTCTCTTATCACAAGAGAACTCAAGCCTCGCCTATGTCTCCAAGTATCCATGAGTGGCTGTAACCAACCAATCCATTCCAAACTCCAAATGCAACATAGCACCACATGAAGTAATCAAGCAAATGTCAATGTACCCAATACCAAGAGAACCACACAAGATCAATGTCATATATCCAATCGCAAATCAAGAACATAACCATGACAACATGATCTAACCATCTCCTTATAGGAGATCACATGCACCATATGTAACATATATATACATCCTAGTCTCAAGAGAGCATGTAATATGTCAAACTCTAAATGCATATCAAGAGTAAACCATGACATCCATAACAAATATACTCTAAACCAAGAAACCATATCTCCAATCACATGGAGATAACCTTACCAAATGATGCATCCATGTCACTGCCAACAACTCCCACTGAACAGTGATACCGAGTCACACATGGCATCATGACAACCATCCTCTCCATGAAGATCATCCAAGTCTACACACACAACTGAAATGTCAGTAACATTAAAAATAGAACCATAATCTCCAAGCCAAGAAGATACCTACAACCACCAAACCATCATAAACATATCCATCACCACCAAAACCATCACTGTCAAAAGCTCCCACTGAAAAGTGTAATCAAGCTATCCATGACATCATGATAACAATCTCCTCATGAAGATCAACCAAAGGCCCTCACACAATCAAAGAACTCAAATATAACAAGAGCTCCCAAAAGGAAAAGTAAAACCATGATCCTCATACCACGAAGATACACCACCACAACCATAATCAGGAACCAATCCAATACCACCAACAATGCACCTGCATAAACCATCATGACATGCCAAAGTCTCTAAAGCACAAGAAACATCCATGACACCATAATCACCACCAAATCTACCAACAACTCAACACAATCGTGTCCACATATCTGTATAATCATAGTCAACTACATAGGTCTCATATCATAACTGTACCTGGTAATACCATCTCACCTTCTCAACATGACAACAAAACCAGCAAACTAAGTGACTAAACCAAGCCACCAAAACTGAGCATGCATCAACATTGAAATATCAATGGGCAAAGACAACCCATGTCCAAGTCATAAATGCAACATGTAAGTATAGACCGCCTACAACATTGCACAACTTGTAGATACATCAATAAAGCATATAAATCCAACCATATACTGATAACCATGTCAAAAATAGAATAATCTGAGATATACAACTGAACATACAATGGATCCAACATCAAATCTCCAAGATCCGATCATCCATAAACTCTCAGTATCACCATAGTCAAAGAAACTAATACATGTACTGTGATAAATGAAAACAGCCCACCATAAAATATCTCCAAACGCATCCATTGTGTATTTCTCTTTAACAAGATTTACGACTCATTCAAGTCTAAAAATATGACCTCGTGATGCACCTAATATCACCCTCTCAAGCTCAAACAAATATTTGACTTTGACTAAGAAAAACATTGTTAAAAATGCATAATCTGAAAAATATCTATCACCAAAGCCGCAGAGCTTTGAGTTAGCTTTCCAAATCTAATCCAAAAAAATTGAAAACCAACATCGCGGAGTGAAAATTATGCCTCCTCAAATAAACTGCCCAATATGACTTACATAAACAAATTCTAGGGTCCCAATCTAAAAATCACTTTATTTATTTTGCACTTTAAAGTTTAAAACTTCTTATAAAACATGAGAAAGTGGGCAGATGATTTTTATTTAAAAGCTTTTAAAATGGTTTTAGTTTCTTATATTTTAATACTTTAAAGACTACTCCAATTTCTACCTTTTAAACACAACTTATGAAAAGGCCAACATCATATGGACTCATGATACGCTTGCATTGTGGTCAAGATTGTGTACCTGCATCGCTCATGGGACTCACTTCCTTAATAATTATATTTTTTCGCATTTTTAAAGTCGAACTTTTCATTTGATTTTAATTTTTTTTGAATGTGCAGGTTCGAATTTTAATGGCAACGGGAATTTAATTTTTCTGGATTTTAATTTTCAAGTGACTGTACCGTCGACGTCCATACATCTGAATATGGGTATTTGCAATTTTTCACATTAACAGAAATATATCGAGTTATATATCAAAATTCGTCTCTTGGCCAACCCAGATCCAATTATAAGGTCTATTTTGTTCTAGGAGGTCTTCTATAAATTTTCCCCAACAAAACCTCCATTTGAATACAAAACCAAGAAACCTATTTCACCCAAAATTTCTCACATCCCAGATCCACAAACAACCCATTTAATTAGCAAACCCAAAACCCTCAGATCTGCAATAAACAACCTGCAACACCTTCATATCCTGCCATGTCTTTGATTCTCACATGCAATGCATAGATTCAAACTTAAACAAGATTTTTCTCAACCAAGGGTTATACAACCACAACCAAAGCTCTGATACCACTTGTTGGAAACTTGCAACCAATTAAAGACAATTTCCACATAACCCATAAAGAAATCTATGCATCTAAGTATTCAGAATCCACATGTAAGAGAATAGACAACATACCCATGAAAATATGACACAACATATACCCTGGAAAAACCCTCAAGAGGGAAAAAACCCAACCTCCAAAAGCATCCATCTCACATGTATTATTCAGCAATAAATATTACAATACATCTTTTAAGTCTCCATGAACACCATTGAAGCAACAAGCTCTCTCCAAGCAATCCATACGAACAAGCATGCAACCACACATCCTATGCCATGCTTCAAACCCTCACAAATGCTAACCAGAGCTAATCATGCAAAATTGCATCTCACAATAACTACCTTTGTGGTTACTTTTATAGAAGCAAGCTCCCACAAAACCACTAAGTGGTATTACACAAAACTATGTGACAATAACTATGAGATTACAAACCATGTACCCTTATTTAATATTGGGTGCTTTATTTATTATTTCCCCAATATTAAATAATTACATTTTATCATTTTAACTTATGTGCCAATGTTACATGCAAAATTAAGTGGGTCTCAAGAATAATTACATTAAATATATAATGTAAAGTGTACAACACTAATCTTTCCCTAACAATAATGCTCTATTGCTAATACAGCATTATGCATACAGTTCCTGTGACCTTTATTTTGAAAAACAAGGCTAAAACAACCTTGGCGATTCTGACTTCTTGTTCTCCCTCCACATCTAAAGAATTCTAGAATAAAACAGGCATCATATATCATCATGCAGCATAATGTTTCTCCATCGCAGTTTACTTTTTCTTCATAGCACTCTCGGATTTCTCTCTCTAACTTTTGTACCTCTTTAATCAAAAAGGCCTCATCTTTGTTTATCCTTGTCATCATTCTGCGAACTGCTTCCTGCTTATGTTGATTCATTGTAGATAGTTTATCGTTGGAATTGTGGTGGTAAGGTCCTAACGATACAGTGGAAGGAACATAAGCTTCCCATTTACATATCATTATGGGGTTAGGCACCCTAAAAATGCACACCTTCGCACCCACTTGCCAGATATTAAATGAAGGGTCGAATGTGGGCTTTGTTTGGACGGATATACCTGAAGCGTCGCATTGCCATTGGCCTCCAGAACTTGATTCAGCTCTACAAATTTGTTTACCTTTGATTATAGAAGTACGGCTGTCTAATTGAGCCATATCTTCTCTGCCTTTTTACCTTTCACACCAATGTACTGACAATGAAGTCAAGCAGATCTCTGCATAGAACATGTCGATCCTTTGTAAGAGACGAAAACAAAAAGACATCCTTCAGATTCGGAAATAAGTAACATTCATAACAAGAAAAATCAAACTGTCACAAAACGATCGTATTGAATGTTTTGGCCATGTTCAAAACATATTTTCTTTATTTCTCCCACCAATATTAATAAGTGAAGAGCACAATATTAACGTAGAAGCACACATTAAATAATGTTCGACATAAAGGATAGATAAGGATACGGTAAAATCATTAAATATATTAGTTAGTCGACTTAAGATGGAAATCTATTTTTGTATTTGCTAAACATCTTTATAAATAAGAGACACTTGTAATCAATTTTCACAAGCAATAAAAATTCGATTATTTTGTTGTGTAGCAGCATGAGTCTATTGTTTTCATTATGTTTTGCCTCTGCCCACCTACAATTGGTATAGAGTTAGACTAGGAGCCCCAAGCATCAATAGTGTGGCTTAAGTGGGGCTGATGGAAATAAGCCACACCCAGACCAACAATGGGTTGGTCTAAGAGGGGCTAGTACCTCAGTTCGTAGAACACTCCAATAGCAAATGGAAGGTCATAGGTTTGAGTCCTAGCTGGTCAATATGAGTTGTAGCTTAATAATTTTAGGTACTTGAATGAGAAAGTCCCTCTATATTTAGGAGGGATGTGAATAACATTTTACATTAATGATTAAGATTGGGGTCATAAAATATCTGTCTAGAAAAAAATGACAAATTTAACATAATTTTAAGTACTTGAATGAAAAAGCTCGTCCATATTTAACACAAGTGAAAAAACACATGACATGTAAGCATTGCCTTGCATTTTCACATTATTTACTTTATACACAAGATTAGAATTATGATAGCTAAGACTAATCAAATGAGCAATGGGTGGGATGCTAGCGTTGGGTGGGAATCTCCTACTTTTTGTGTTTCTCTGGTTCAAATGGATAGAAGAAAAAATTTGGTTGCATTTAGATAGGTTGTGCCCCCAATGGTCTTGAAAAGCTTGGTGGGACACCCTCTATCCCCTCCCCTACTATCAACTTTCTTGGTGTCCAAATTGCATCATTCGACTAGAAATACCTTTTTGTGGCCAACAAAAGGAATAGCTTTGATGGGGCACCTATTCTTCATTCTCAAGAAGGGACTACCATAAAAATTAAAGATCCTTCCATTGATGACACTATGGCAAAAATAAAGAACTCTCTTATCGGTAGGTTTGTAGGCAGGTTCCCTAACATTGAATTAGTGAGAAGTTGAATTGGTTCAAGATGGATAATTAAATGCTCCGTCTTTATTTCGGTGCTCCTTAAGGGCTTTTTTTTCTTTTTCTTCTCTCTCCAAGAGGAAAGTTTGAAGGCCCTAACCGATGTTCCTTGGTTCTTTGATAAGTAGTGTCTGGCTCTCTACAAATGGCATCCTAGTTTTAACCCCTCAATGCACCTGGTTAGGGCCCTCCCTACTTGGGTAAGACTCCTAAGCCTCCCCTTGGAGTTTTGAGATGAGGAGATCATTGTCAAAGTCACCAAATTCTTAGGAAACTTCCTCCATTGACAATGTCTCCAAGGATTGGTCCAAATTGGTGTTTATTTCCTTCTATGTTAGCATTGAACCCAATAAGGTTCTCCCAATCTCGAACACCCTAAAATCCATGCTTGGATTTTTTTTAAGCTATCGAATATGAAAAATTCACTCTCTTCTTCAAACTCTGCACTTTTATTAGCCATCTCTAGAATGCCTACCCAAAAAGAGTGGAAAAGGAAGCTATTACTTTTAGGAGAAAACTATTGTTATCCCCTCCATTGAACTCTCAAGCCAAGTTAGGAGGAGCTTTGTGGTCACCCTTCTATCAAAGTTAGTGACTTTGGCCTCTTAGTCATTATTCAATGAGTTGTTCATCACCATGCATCATTTAAATCAATAAAATCCATTGTTGATAGTGTTTCAAAGGAGCCCCTGGTGGAATCTCTTCTACCACCCCTTGTGGAGACAGTGACCCCTTGGAGTTGTCCCTTTCCAAAGAGGTCCTCATTTCTATGGATTCCTCTCAATCCTTATTAAAATTTTCTCTTATCCCTTTCACACTAATTCTTTTATCTAATCAATGTTAGAGATGATCATGTTCATCAGGAGCCTTTCATGGAGATTCTTCTTTCACCACCTATGGAGCATGGTACTAGGGAGATGCCCATTTACATTGTAGAGCTCCATTCCAATGTTGCTGATTAGTTAGAGCTAATAGCCTCTACTCTTACAAGGCCATTGTAGGAATATTTTGAACCCTTCCCCTCTTTTAGTGCAAAGTTTAGAGCCATTTAGGATTTTGTTAGATCTCCATCTCCTAAGTTTTTAGTGGGGTGTGTGCAAGAAGTTGAATCCACTTTTTGGCCAAAAAGTGGAAGTCTTTTCCCTCATTTTCAAAATTTATCAAAATTTTCCTAAAAATTTGAAGCACTTAAAGACTACATCTTACAAAAATCTACTAATATGAAATGTGTTACTCAGAATCTAGTTTCCAAATATTTAATTTATTTTAATACCCAAATGACACAAATTGGTTTTCAATAGGCATGTCTAAAAGCCACTGTTTAAAAGTCACATTTTTTAATCATACCATGAACATGTACATCATCCATATTTTAACCTAAATAATTGTATTTTTCTTAATCCTTTTGGGAAATTATCTCTAACACATTGAAGAATGTTCGTGATATTCTTTTGTAATTTATTTTTTAATATATATTTTTTGTTAATTTTTCATTGGTCATAATTGTTGTTTTGAAAATCCCATGTGTACATCATGCATAATATGACCTAAACATATCATTTTATGATTTTTCTTTTTTCCAAATTGAAAAGAATTTTTTGAATATTGTTCACATAAAATTTGTTTTACAAAAAATTGTTAAAATAATAAAAAAACATGATATTTCAGGTTTATAGAAAAAATTCATTAAAAATTATTTGAAAAATAGAAAAAATAATCAAATAGGGAAAAAATTACATATTTAGAGTCTACACAATCTCATCTAAAATGGGTTTTAATTTGATAAAATAATTCTCAAAAAAATATGTTAGCCATATTGACATAGTTTTTTTCTCTTGATATTGTCATGACCTTGTACTTGTAGGTCCAAGGCAAAGGGTTGGGTTACCATTCCTTTTCTAAGCCTAAATCCAAATGAGAAACATGGATTGTGATTTTTAAGCCTTTTTGAATGAATACCCACTTTAAAATGGGTACCTATTCTAAAAAGTCAATGGGTATGTATTTTAAAGCTAAAAAATGACACTTCTAGTAGAAGTGGACTCAAATTCTTTCACTTACAGAGTGATCATAAGGGGTTATTCTTGAGGAAACTTCTGAACAATAAGTAGTATTAGGCAATTGGATCCTCTTTCTTCTTACCTTTTTATTATGTTGGAAGAAGTTCTTGGTTGTAACGTCGCTAAAGGTGTTTTGATTGGTAATCTTCCTAGTTTTTCTCCTTCCACTTCTCAACTAGTTTCTCATCAACAATTTGTTGATCATACCATCCTCCATTGGAAAGATATGACTTTTTAGGCTAAGGGTGGGACCAATAGGATTTCGCTTCTACTTCAGGTCAATATATTAACTTGGCCAATAGTGTTGTGTTCTTCCTCAATGTTCCCCATTCCAAATCAAAATATCCAAGATCCTCAATTTTCAAACCCTTTCTCTCCTATAAACCTACTTATGAATACCTCTTACAGTTGGGAAGGTTGAAAGTTACATTTGGTCTAACTTGATATAAATAATTCAAATAAAACTTGTAGTTTGGAAGGGTTCCCTTTTTAGAAATGTAGGAAATCTTCTCCTTCTGAAATCCACTCTATAGAGTATTATCATTTGTCTCCTATCAGTATTCATAATAACTTCCTCATTGATAGATAAAGTAGACAAAATACAAATAATGTTTGTATGGTTCAAGTGTTGAAGAAAAAAAATAACTTCTCTCTAGTTAATTGGGGTATGTTTTCTCCAGAAAAAAAATGGAAGCTTTGATATAAGAGAGACTAGAAAAATGAAGGTGGCACTCCTTTCAAAGATAGTGAGAGACTATTAAAAAAAAAGTTGAATAGATCAATATTCCTACAATTAAGTACTTGAATAGTACGGAGGGTATATCTCTCCTTCTCAATGATCAAACTACCACTAGCTCTATAATCTAAAACCTCCTCAAAACCAAGAAGTTAATCAGTCAAGGTATTTTTTGGAAGATTAGGAATGACACCTTGGTGAGTTTTTGGGAAGATAATTGGATCTTGAAGTTTTCCCTTCATCTCCACATAGTTTACTCTATTCTTAAACCAGACCTTTGAACTATATTTAGTTAAAAAAAATTGACTATTTTGACCACTCCTCTAATATTCCTATAAGGAATATTGATCCTAGTTGGTATGATCTCTTCCTTCAATTGGTTGTGGTCAAACTTCTAAAAATAATTGGTAATTTGAGATTCTACAGAAAAAAATTTACCTGAATCCTTGGTTTGAGTTGAATCGAAAGAAATAAATTACTCTATGAATCCTTGCTATAACCTCATGTCTATCTAATGGAATTCCTAATTTCAATGGATGAATATTTGGAAAAATAAATCAATGCAGGAGGTTAATTGTTTTAGTTGATGAACTACCATGAGAAAATTGGAATGCTAGATACTCTCTTAAAGTGATGGAGGAATGTTGTCAACATGGGCTTTCTATGTGATAATGAGGAAGAAAAATCTCCTCATCTTTTATTTCATTGCTCCTATTCCTATCAAGAGTATCAAAAACTTCAATCTCTATTTAAGGTTAGATGGGTCTAAAACAAGGACATAAAAAACATGGTGGATTTTTAGACCCCTTCAATCTACCACCCTATGCTTTTTGAAATTTGGTGGTAAGCTCTTCTCTTTATGAGATGATGGCAATGGAAAGATTGAAACATTATTTTAAAGAATAAAAAATCCCTTGTAAGGTTATTATAGATCAAATTATCAATAAGATTATAGAGGATCTCAAATAACTTCTTTCAAGCCTAAAAGGAATACCACTACTTTGAAATTTAACAGCACTTCATCTTGGGAATTATTAGATATTCTAAAATCTCTAAGTTATGTAATTTCCAATGATAGAAAGAATACCCTTTGGTCCCCTATGACCATGGTTGTCTTAAGATAAGCTCTGATGGCTCATCCATACAAAACCTAGGTTGGTTGAGTGTGGGTGGAATTTTATGAGATCAAAGAGGGAAGGTGCCTCTAGTTTATGCTATCAATCTAGGTAGGAAAAAATCTAGTTATAAAAAGGCGTAATCTTCTTTCCATGGAATTCAAATTTCCAAGTGTAAACGTGTATCCAATTTAGCAATCAAGGGAGACTCACATAACAAAATTATACTGCTTAGTGGAAATGTGACCCTTCTTGATATTCCTTAATGTTGCAAGTATGAGTGAGTATGGTGGTGTTGTCATTGATGTTGTCATTGATGTCAACACAATACAAGATGTTTTAGAGAAAGGAATCAAGTGATTTCAGGTTGTGCATGTATAGTTGAGATCTTGTGAGTACATGGATCTATCTTTATAGTGTCATAGGTGTGTTGATATGATGAGTTTCTAAGTGCTTTTGAGAAATAGTGAAGATAGAGTTGTGTGTATGTTCAGAATATGCTCTAGTATGTGCTCCACATTTCTTCTATGTTGATACTATGTTTGTGCAGATATGAAGTGTTGTTCATGGGAATCTTTTGGTGATATATCCTAGTTTTTAGCTTTTGGTTTGATGGAAAGTGAAAGTTGTGTTCACTGGTGTGTGAATTGGTTTGATAAAGTTGTTTGTCTGTGACTAGGAGAAATTTTTTTCTCTACAATCCTCCAATGTTTTGTTTTAGGTCTCACAGATCTGGTAGATGTCTTATAA
>VDFB02238941.1:0-17650 GCA_007258455.2 Sequoia sempervirens | reverse complement strand
AGATCTTGCAGCAGGTAGACCAATTTTTCCACCTCCCTCGTGGAATTAAGCATCCTGGCGTATCGAGTTTACATTAGAAGAAGGAGAGGAAATCCTCCTATCCAGCCAGATCCTGTTTTTGAAGAAGCTCCTGATCAGTTTACTGAATCAGAAATTTTTGAAGAAGAATCTCCCACTCCAATTGCAGAGATGGGTGAGCGCATTATTAATAACAATAATGGTGATGGTCAAAACGGTCGTAATGGAAGAAACGCAAGACGTCCAACCCCTTTGCCTTGGGGCGACAATATTGGACCGTTGGCTTTACCAGGACATCATGAATTGCCCAAGGGATCACGCAAGTTTTTCCCGAGATTTCATGGCGATGGTACTAAACATCCAGATGAACATTTATCAGCATTCACGGCGGCTTGTTCCGTTTTGCATGTTGGACATGAAGACATCGCCGTTCGTCTTTTCGTGGAGACTCTTGAGAACAACGCAGCAGATTGGTTCAATAATCTTGAGCCAGGAATTATTACCAGTTGGGCTGTCATGAGCGAGAAGTTTTTGGCAAGATTCAAGCCTGTCGAAGACAATCATAGATTATTTGCACAACTCTCAAATTCGAAGATGGAAAAGCATGAACCGATGAGAGAATTCGTGGCAAGGTTTAATCGCCTTGTTACACGTCTTTCTCACACTTTGAATCCATCTGATGAGATTTTGATGAGTTCTTTCATCAACGCATTGCCGTCAGAAATTGCCTTTTTCTTGAAGATAAGCGAAGAAGATGATCTACAACACCTTCAGGAGGAAGCGATCAAGCTTGAAGATAACATGATTACAACCGGCAAGATGAAAGATGATTCGATCAGGCCGCTCGTGCAAGCGTCGGCCGATCCGTTGCTACAGAAAGTAGCAAATGAGGTGACGATACTAAAGCGGCAGTCACCACGTCAAGGGCAACCAGCCTTGCCCCCACCACCTTTTCAATCACAACCAGCATACTAGCCGAGAAGGAATAATTTTCAGCCGTACAATAATTTCAAGTCAAAGTTTCCGCAAGGAGAACCAAGACAAAATAATGAAGCTGAAAAGGCTACGGTCTTTTGCACGTTCCATGATTCAGCAGAGCATACCGGAACTACTTGTCCGGAAAATCAAAGAATGAATCAGCTCATGGGATTTGCCGATTCTGCTCCTGGTTCAGACTTTATACCTTCCAGTTCAAATGTCGTCTCTTCACAACCAGACGAGTTTGATGGCGACTCCGCAACGGGATATTTTGATCGAGAACCCGTTAATGAAGAAGAAGAAGAATCCCGTCGTTTTTCTCTTGCAGTGAATCACGAGAATATCACCTCACCTGTGTTCACACGTGCTCAACATTTCAAAGCACAGAAGGAGGAAGAGGAAAAACGGATTTTGAATACAAAAGCAAAGGAAGTAGCTTCTACTTCCAATCAGAAACCTTCCCAAGAAAATATCTTGCCAGCGGCTTTAGATACGTCTTCAGCAAGCTTTGACATCGTCTCTTCTATGATGAAGACAAAGGTACAGATATCTCAGTTGGAGTATTTACAAGATCATCCAGAGCAGTTGGATAGAATCTTGAACGTTCTTAAGAAGAAGAATGTCGTTCAGCCGACATTACTACAATCCTCAGTTCCTGCAGAAGAAAAGCCGAGACCGTTTTATATATCTTTATATATAGGAGGTTTCAAGCTGAGCAATTGTATAATTGACAGTGGAGCTTCGGACAACGTAATGCCCTTACAGATTATGAATGCGTTGGGACTTTCATGCACCCCGACTCAGGAAAAGTGTTATTCACTTGAGTCCAAACCGGTGCCGTTAGTTGGTCAACTCAAAGATGCGCAAGTGAGGCTAGCCGTGCAAGTCCAGAGAAAAAGATTATGTGATGACTATCCGAAATATATTCCTACCAGCTACGGGATGCCACTTAGTAGAAGTTTTGCAAGGATCTTGAGGAGAATACGTATGGATTGGTCGCTCAGCGACAATCCCAAATAAAGAAAGGCAAATTTTAAGAAGCCGGAACCAAAAATCAAAGTTTGATAGCAGGAAGTCCCCGTGACCCGATGCCCAAGTGTTATCAAGACACGGTCCAGCATATATGCTATGGTATCCGGAGAGGATGATTGTCAAAAATTGCACTTCTTCACCAAATTATCGATGAAGAATCAAGGTGTGGACGAGGCATTGATGGCAACAGAAACCGACTTCGTGTCTTGAGCGGAGAGTGATTATCCTCCTCAAGGCCGCTATATCTTTGCATATAGGTTGCAATCACATTGCACCACACATCATAGGACATGAGGCGCCGAAGCAGTCCTAAAAACGCAGATATGGGGAATTGCCGCCTGTTGTGGAGAGGCAGAGCTAATCGTAAAGGTGTCAGAGCAATTTCACGTAAGGAAGAATCGTCTCCAAAACTATTGGCAGAGGGTATGGAATGCAATCGACTGGTTTGATGCATTTAATATCAAATATATTTCTAGAATAAACAATAGCAAAGCTGATGCACTTGCAGTTTCAGCCGCTCTTTTTATGCCTAACTCTGACTTTCGTCAGAATTCATTTGCTATTGAGTTAATTTATAGACCAGTTGTTCCTGATAATTCAGACAACTGGCAAGTCTTCAGTGATGATGAAGATATCAAAGAATTTCTCGTCATGGGAGATAACTACAAAGAATTGTTCTTTGAAGGGAGTTTTACTCCTCACAGAGAGTCAATTACTAAAGAATCTGAGGTTATAGAATCCAGAATCATACAATTGAAAGGAAATCAGATTCCTAAAGGTTTTGTATCCTTAGAGGATATTTTTTACAGGCATGATCATTACATCCAAGATCAGAAGAGGTTAGGGGTGAATACTTCATCAGAATATAGTCAAGTCAACATAGGTACTGAAGACAAGCCTCGGTTTGTGAATTTGGGCAAATGTTGCACTTCTGAAGAAACTGAGAGGTTTATCGCCTTGTTCAAGCAGTACAAGGATGTTTTTGCCTGGTCATATGAAGATTTAAAGGTCTTCACACCCGTTGAATTGTCTCACACAATTTCGCTGAAGTCTGATGTCAAGCCTTTCAGGCATAAACAAAGACATTATAATCCGCGAATTCAAGATACTATCTACGCAGAAATCTGTAAGATGGTGGACTCAAGAATAATTTTTCCTATTCATCATTCCCACCTGGTAGCTTCAAATATTATTCCTGCGGGGCGCAGTAAGAAATTGGAGGAAATCTGGGGAATCTATGCTGATTTCAGAACTTGAATCAATCGCCCCAGAAGGACAACTATATCCCTACCGCATCATGGCATACATTGCGCATGCCATCGGATCGGAAACGCTATCACTTTGATGGTTTTTCTCCGTTATAATCGACAGCAAAGTACGAGAGGACTGCATCGATGATTTCACCACGCCGTGGGGAACGTTTGCTTATGAGAGGATGCCTTTCGGCCTTATTAACGCCGGTGCTACTTTTCAAAGAGCCATGGATTTAGCGTTTGGGGATCTTAGAAATAAGATCATAGTCGTCTATCTTGATGACTTAACCGTTTTTTCAGATAAACGGAGTGATCATTTTTCACACCTTGTGAAAGTGTTCGAGAGATGTAGGTATCATAAAATATCTTTGAATCCGAAGAAGACAATCTTTGCGGTGACGGAGGGAAAGTTGCTTGGTCATATCGTTTCCAAAGAAGGTACCAGAATAGACCCGAATCGGGTGGATTCAATCAGAAACCTATCTCTCCCTACAAGCAAAACGCAGGTGCACTCCTTTTTCGGTAAAGTTAACTTTATCCGAAGGTTCGTACCTGATTTCTCAGAGCTGACAAAGGAGATTTCAGCAATGGATATTTAAGCAAGACGCTTCTACTTTGTGGACGTAATGAAGCAAGTACCGTGCCTCATCAAGATCAAAGAAGCTATCGGGCCAATGCAATGGTATCTCGGCCTAATCTCTTGGTTGATTTCCACCTTTTATTGTTATGCGTCAGAACATTCATTGTCTGCCATTTTGACACAGAAGCTCAGCGAGGAGGGAGAATCTCCTATTGCTTTTATGAGTGCTAATTTCAAGGATGCTGAGATGCGTTATTCTCAAATTGAGAAGAACGCTTATGCTGTTGTCAGAGCTGTCAAGAATTTCAGATTTTATCTTTTGAATTCACACACTACGGTGTATGTCACCGATCCAGCAGTCAAAAGTGTGCTTACCCAGCAGGAGATGGGCACGAAAAGAGGAAATTGGATCGCGAGAGTTCAAGAATATGATTTGGAGATTAAGCCAACCAAGCTTGTTCGCGGGCAAGGTCTTTGCAGATTATTGGCGGAAGATGGAGATCGCAAGTTCAAGAGCAATGGTGGAATTAGTTCAGAAAAAGAAGTTGAAGAGGACCTTCCTTTGGTCCTACTTGTTAATTCTGCGGAAGAATGGTATACACCTCTATGGTATTATTCAACATATGGAGAATGTCCACGTCACATGGACAAACAGCAGAAAAGAACACTAAAATTGAAAGCACAGAATTTCGTGCTTGTTAATAACGTTCTGTACAAGCGTGGCCTTGACGGAACATTCCTATAATGTGTCGGAAAGGATCAACAGCGAAGGTTGTTAGAAGCTTTTCATAATCAGGCATACGGAGGACACTTTTCATCAAGGGTTACTGCATTTAAGATTCTACGAGCACAGTTTTATTGGCCAACTATGTTTCGTGACGCATATGATTGGGTGTATAAATGTCAGTTATGTCAGCAGTTTGTTGGTAAAGTGAAATTGGCATCTTTTCCACTCAGGCCAGTTATCATTGATGCTCCATTTCAACAAAGGGGTATTGATTTGTGGGGACCTCTAATCCAAAATGGGCATGCCGTTCTACAGGAAATGTATCATCATTTTACTTTATATGGGCTGAGGCTGTCTCCATAAAACGGTATTTCATCTGGCGGTTTGCAGCTTTCTAAAGGAGAATATCATTTCTCGCTTCGGAGTTCCTCGGAAAACTGTGACTGATAATGCTACTTGCTTCTCGTCAGAGGAGATTTTGAGTTTTTGTTTTGATCACGGCATCATGTTGTCCCATTCATCAGATTATTACTCTCAGGGTAATGGACAGGCCGAATCTTCCAATAAGAACATTGGGCCACCATGGCAAGCTGGTTGAGCCAACTTCAGCTTAACTTGGCATACTGCTGTATGGACGCTTCTTTAAATGGGATTCTATAACCCTAAAAGAGCCATTGGCACCTCAGCCTTTTATACTTCTAGAAGTGGGTATGGCTTATTCTCACACATTACCTTGGAGCTATCTCTGCATGCCTGGCATCAAAGAAAGGGAAGATGAAGAATTTAATGATCCTATTCAGAAGAGGATTTTGCTCCTGATGAAACTTCAAGAAGAAAGGACGGAGGTTGTTGATAAAATCACTCAGCATCAAGAAAGAGTGAAGAAAATTTTTGATAAGAAAGCTCGTTACAGAGACTTTCAAGTCGGAGATCAAGTCCTTTTGTGGGACAAGAGGCATGAGCCAAAAGGAATGCATGGAAAATTTGATTCCTTATGGTTAGGGCCCTTCCAGATTCACGAATCAGCCGGAGAGAACACTTATATTCTTTCACATCAGATAAAGGCCTTTTCCCATACTCTTATAGTGGGCAAGATTCTATAATTTCCAATTCTGAGGAGTAATATGTAGAAACCCTAGTTTCCCCTTTTTCTGTCACTGACTGAATTCTGAAGGTTTTTTAAAGGTTTTTGATGTTTTGTGATTTTTTTTGCAAATTTTGGGTTTTTGACAATAAATGAAAAGTACGATTCTTTCTTGATAATGATAATAAATTCAAATAAAAATCTTCTAATTTTGAAACTACTGAATAGACGGCAAATACTGGAGCTTATTCATTATAGAGTCTTCTAAAGACAATTACAAAAATACCCAGATACATGCAAGATGAAGAAACAATGATTTTATTAAAAACCTGATTTCTGTAGCAGCATTAAATGAAGGCTGAGAATGGTACGGCTGCAGCAAAATAAGACTTCTCCTCAGGTCTGATGATGCCAAATGATGCCTGGACTATGGGCGCCTGGATTTGTGAAGACAGAAGTCAGTTATGCAAGGCGATTTGCTCCCTCATGAAAATACGCCCTTTCCTTGATGGTACGGCCTGTACAGTACAGATTGTACGGCTGTGACAGCAATTAATGATTTTGTACGGCTCCCCTGTAGCTTCCTAGAATCTCTGAATATGGACGCCAAGATGAATGGAAGGTATGCTGAGTGCAAACACTGAAAGATCTCTGAAGATAATCAACCCTCTGAAGCTCTGTGATTTCCTCTGGATGAGAAAACCTCTGCTGGCAATAAATCAAGTGGTATTCCACACCCTCTGAATTGCTTTCCGATGGAGATGGCTCGTTCCCCAAGGAATTCGAATGCGAAACCCTAAAGTCTCTTGCTCAGACAAAACTTGACCAGTTTCAATATCAATCATCACATAATGGCTCAAAACCCAAGGCAAATCCTCTCTTATGCTGAAAAGTGCGATTTCCTTAAGAATAGGGTTTTGATAAAATATTCACATTTTAATATTTTAATATTTCAATAGTCTCCTGCTGAATATTTTAATATAAATCAAATGTCAAACTGGCCCCCTTTAATGATGGCGCACCCCTCAAGGCAAATCACTTAAGTTATAATTAACATTATAACTTTTATATTATAAATCATAATAATTAATATTTAATCAATACAATTAAATATTAATATTTTCCCTTGCTACTCATCCGACATTGATCCGTACTTTTCCCCATGCTTTCTCGACAACTCTCAAGTGATTCCGATGCCAAAGCCATACTAAAATAGTAGGGTCCCATGACGCTCGCTGTGAATCAAGCAAAATATAATTGTAGGTAAGCCTCCATTGAGCCGTAACGAAGACCACTGATCAATTCTCTCTAACCTGGGGTTTGTTAAGTCTCAAGTGACTCTATCCAATCAATCACCTAGCTAGGTCGTGGTAATAAATAATCCCGGCCTCCCGAGAGATGTCACTGAGAGGGACATGACATAAATATTGTAAAGCATTTTGTGAGTATTTTTGTATGTTTCATTCAAGAGTGTTGTTTTGTTTTTCCTCCGCTCTGTAGATGTTTTGTCGGTATTAGGTGATTTTTAGGTTAGGTTTTTAGGAAAATTTAATGTTTTAGGTATTAGGGAAAAGTACTGACTCCATATACCCAACTTATAAGTCAACGGGTCTACTTCTAAAACACCTGAGATTCTCTAGGGACTCATGCCAGAAGTATCCCATACATAGGTAATCTAACACACTTTAATGATAAATTTAAACTTTTACAATCTACATAAAGTAAGACAATACCATCTTGATTAAAAATTCTATTTTCAAAACATAAATAAGAATCATCTTTTGCATCTTTAAACTATTTCATTTCAAATGAAATTACAAAGCATGAAGAGAAACATACATACATAGCCCGTAGGCTTTTGACACCAATAGAAATAAGAAGGTCCAGGAATTTGTCCTGTCAAGCTTTGGATCATCCGTCGGGTGTTCGTGGAGGAGAAACATCACTCGAGCGTTTTTCCGCCAACCACGGACTTATAATGCGGTCCCCCGCACGATCATTTTTCAATGAACGGCCCTCCCTTCGAAGAAGAGATTGGTTGGGTAACCTTTAATGACTACCAACGGGACATAGTGCTGTGATTCTACAAAACTAGCTTTCGTGCTAACGGCAAATCACAAACTAGGTTGTATTTCGGAATCACGGTGAACTGACAGTGTAGTACAACAACTAAATGGTTCCTTACACTACTTTGGCCAAAGTGTTTACGTTCAACGAAGAACATAGGTCTTATGTCACATTCACTAGCCAGGTTCAACTTGACTTAAGGCTATCTTAATTCTACACGTAGGTTGGTCTATCGGGGTAGTCCGTACCCTAGACTTCCTACAACATTTTACTACTGGAATGATGAATCTATTAAACAAGATACTACAACAGACGCCCTAATTCAGGATATATTCATCCTAGGGATACAATAACTTAATTAAGTTGTTTGTATTAAGCTGTAGAGTATATCTTGCAAATATTCTTGACTCAACCCTAGTATCTAATATTTAAACACAAGCATATGCTCATTATATAGAGCCACTTATACACAATGCAGATTGCTTTCCATTTACTAATGTAAAGTGTACACCATTGACAACAAAAGCCAAACAAAAGCCATGACAAGACTATATTCATGATAATGGTTAAGAAACTATTATTCTTTTTAGTTCAATCTTGAGATAATCATACTCATTTCTTTCCAGCCATGACTATAATTCAGAGAATCATCGGATTAATATAAAAAGTAAGAGTTTAGCATGCCTGATTTAGCTTTCCACAAGTTTGGAAGATAGCTCCTTCACTGGCCTCTACTCAGATCACTTTCAGCTTGGATTCTTAAAACCAATTACTCAACACAGTAAAGACAATTCCTGATTGCTCCTCTTCTATTCAAAGATTACCAGTAATTTCAACTTCTGCCTTCTTATATTAACAAAATAACTTAGCAGTTCTTCTACTATGGCGAATTCCTTTTTAGCTTTAAAATGCTCAAGAAACTGACTGCAAATTCGTGTGTGAAAGAATGCCAAACGCAGGTATATTTATAGGTTCATTTTAAAACTGATTTCCACCTTCTATGGCGCCAGGACTGCCAGCAGGTTGAAGAATATTTCAAACTAAAAACGTGTATCAAATTGGTGAGGATTTCGACCTCCATGTTTGACAGCAAGAAGTTCATTTTAATTCGAATTTGTTTCAGACTGTTAAAACTGTGACAACTTTCAACTGGCGCGTTTTTACAGTTAGGTTAAATGCCAAGTTTCATTTCTGACTTCTTCCTTGCTCAAATGGCGTACAGATTTCATTTTATTCACCAAGCAAGAGATCAATCGGCCATTTTCAGACGTCTGGCCCTAGTCGCGCGGGTTACCTGCGCGTTCTTCATTTTCCTTATTTCATTTTCGCGTTTTTTCTTCTCTATTTCGACTTTGTAAATCTTCAATATTTAAATGACGTTTTCAAAATAAATATGTTGCATTTGCTAAAGCTCAGAATTGAATTTCAACGGATTCATTAGAGAAATCCGCGATTTAGAGAAATTCGCGAATTTCCATTTTCTTTATGATTTACATTCGCCTTTTATAAAAGTGTTTCAAATGTTTAACTTTCTTTTCATTTGATTTTGTTAATATATTTGGTATACTCTATTAAAATACTTATATAATATAGTTTATGTATAATTATTTAAAATATCAATTTAAATAATATTATATACATTTTAAACTATATTATATTAATATTTTAATATAATACTAAATATATTGAAATACTTATCTTTATACTAATACACATATATTCATTTACATTATACGTTAAACATGTAAATTAATATATATGTATTCGTATAATTTCAGCGGCAAGATATCATTACAATATATAATTCATTTATCTCGTTAGCCGTGGGTATGTATATTTGTATATATATCAGTATATATACTACATGTATAAGTATCCATAAATACATTTATATCGACACATACGTATGGCATATCCATCTGCTTTATACGTTTGTATCGACATGAATGTACTTATGGGTACTTGTACATATCGTATTCGTATGTACTAATACACATATCCACCTCTAACCAGAACTTATCATTTATAAGGTTATACTGGCAAGCATCACTTGTTTACATATTCAGAAGAAGACACGACTCCTAATGATACTAGTCAAACCTACGGATGACTTACCTTTAACCAGAACAATGACTTAGCTTACACAGTTCTAAGGTTTGTGTGTGTATGTCCAATTGGTATCCATTACTGTTTACCCGACCAAGTTCTTCCCCGAGTGATATCTCTCCTCTGTCTCGAGGTACGAACCTGTTCCCTGCAAATCATGACATGGTAACGGAAGTTATTTGCTCAAGACCAAAGTAATATACATTAAGCATCGTAGAAAGTTAGAACAACATTATTTCATAACTCAATATGCTAATTTCATTCAAGATTTACATCAATAGAAGCATCAGATAAAGAGACAATCATTTAGGATACATCCAATTGATCACAAGAAAAATTCAATTTATTCATCAGAAAGATCTAACATTTACAATGTATACATCCAAGTGAAATAGGTATTAATCTGGTGTACTACATGGTCACTCTCAGACGAGCCTAATGTTGTACCCAAAACCAAAATTTTTGCTTCACTAAGGCATTTTGCTTAATTGAGTTTTAATCCTGTTAAAGTGATGACAGAAGGTCATTTTTGGGGTTCTTAAATATGGAGTTGGTGTCAGTATCATGTCAGTCTGTCACTGAAAAGATTTAAGAAAAGTGAAAATCTGAACGGAAAACATCAAAATTTTCTATCTCTGGAGAGGGGAGCACTTTCTCAAATGGGCGCCCTATCTTTTAGGGGCCCAGATCTTGTTTTAGGGTTTGTCACCTCCAGCAGACATTCGTCCGGCATCACGTCACCAAGGGTACTACAAAACTTATAAACAGATTAGAGAGAAGTATTCATGGAAGGGATTAAAGAGAGATGTGCTTAAATATGTACAAGAATGCATGACTTGTTAGAAAAATAAAGTGCAACAGAGTCATCTTGTAGGTTTACTACAACCACTGCCCATTCCCAACCAAAAATGGGAAAGCATCTCGATGGATTTCATAACCGGATTGCCCAAAGTGCATGGAAAAGATAGCATTTATGTGATAGTGGATAGACTTACTAAGTATGCCCACTTCTTTGCAATCTCATCGGAATATAAAGCGCCCCAGATAGCAGAAATATTCTTTAAGGAAGTCTTTCGTTTTCATGGGATACCCAAAACAATCATCAGTGATTGGGATAGCAAATTTCTTAGCCAATTTTGGCAAGAAGTTTTTTCAGCTAGCAGGAACAAGTCTAACTCCAAGCACAAGTTACCACCCGTAGACGGATGGGAAAACGGAGATAGTTAACAAGTGGATAGAAGGTTACTTAAGAAATTTTGTCACGGGACAACAAACTGCATGGATAAAATGGCTACACATGGCGAGTTTTTTATAATACCACCCACCACATGTCAAATTGAATGAGCCCCTTTAAGGCCCTATATGGATATGAAGCTCCTTCCTTTGGAAATGTGGTCACCCAAGAAAGCAAGGTACAAAGTGCATAGGACTTCATACAAAAAAATATTGACCTCATGAAGACCCTTGAGGAAAATCTGCAACAAGCCTAGAACCAACAGAAAATCTATGCTGACTAACATTGCATAGAAAGGACATTTGAAATTGGAGATCTAGTTTTCCTGCGGCTACAACCATATAAACAAACATCAATCAAAAAGAGCAGGGCTGAAAAGCTAAACCACGTTTCTATGGTCCTTACAAAGTTATAAGAAGAGTGGGCAAGGTAGCTTACAAGATAGAGCTACCTAAGCACAGCAAGATCCATAACGTCTTCCATGTATCCAGGCTTAAAAAGGTCCTTGGCCAGCAAGTCATCCCTTGTACTGAGTTACCTCCTCTAGATGAGGAAGGGCAACTTATCTTGGAACCAAAATTTATCCTAGACACCAGAGAAAGGAAATTAAGGAACAAGATTATTACCGAGTCTCTAATCAAATGGAGGGGACTTGCTGAAGAAGATGCTACATGGGAAAGAGAAGAAACTATTAAGGAATTTAAGGATAAACAAATTTAGGAAGGGCAAAACATAATGGCCCTTGACTAGAAGAAGAAAAGAACTTTTGGATGTAATATCTTCAAAATAAGTTAATAAGACATTCTTCTTGCACAAGGACATATTACACTAAGAATAAGGATGGATATACCCAAATAGGTTATCCATAAGGCCTAGGTAGAACCTAGGTTCTTCCAAAAATCTTAAGGATGGATACACCAAAATATAGGGTATCCATAAGGCCTGAGAAGTGAAAAGCTCGCTTCCAGGATTATAAGGCTAGATACACTTAAGAATAAGGTATCCAAAAGGCCTGGAAGAGATGTTACAGTCTTTTCCAGGATTATAAGGTTGGATACACTTAAGAATAAGGTATCTAGAAGGCCTGGAAGAGATGTTACAGTCTTTTCCAGGATTATAAGGCTGAGTACACTTAAGAGTAGGGTACCCAGAAGGCCTGGGAAGAGATGTTACAATCTTTTCCCGGGATTGTAAGGCTGGATACATTTAAGAATAAGGTATCTAGAAGGCTTGGAAGAGGTGTTACAATCTTTTCTAGGATTATAAGGCTGGATACACTTAAGAATAAGGTATCCAGAAGGCTTGGGAAGAGGTGTTACAACCTTTTCCTAGGATTATAAGGCTGGATACATTTAAAATAAGGTATCTAGAAAGCCTGGGAAGAGATGTTGCAATCTTTTCCTAGGATTTCAAGGCTGGATATGCTCAACGAGGTATCCAGAAGCCTGGAAAGAGATTAAATGTAACAAGATGTTACAATCTTTTTCCAGGATGAATACAATTGTACCAGCGAAGAGTATCAAGGAAATAAGGCAGAAAAGAGTTATAAGGTTGCTTGAGGACAAGCAAAGTCAAGTGGGGGAGACTTGTGCTGTCCCCATCACAAAGGAGTATTCGAGATAAGTATATGGTTAATGCATTTATACTTTTAAATAGCATATTTCCATTATGTACATTCAGATAATCGAATTTGAATAAATTGCTGTTTTCCCCAGATGCTAGGATCGACTAACAGCCAATGAAGATTAAAGAGAGATCAAATTATTGTAAACAAACATCTAATAAATAGAGTATTAGTGCAAACAAATCTCCAATCACACCTGGAGGGACGCGTACTAAAGGGAGAGACATGATCAAAGGCTACAAACTTTAATATGCATCATATTTAATAAAGCGCGGCCTGGAAGGAGAGGATATACAAAAGAAAAAGAAAAGAAGACACGTACATTTAGAGATTGACATTAGACAAGGTTAAAGAACAAACATGCCATACAAAATTGCTGAAGAAAGAATATGGGATGCAGAGCTAAGGGAGTAAAGAGAGATGATAGACGCCAACACAGAATTGAGGAAGTAGACATCATCTATTACGCACAGAAGAAGAGGATGCTCACATAGGAAGTAAAAAGACAAAAGATATTAGACTCAGACCACTGCCATACAGAGTCCAAAAGAAGAAGACACCCGTCAGGCATACCCAAGACCTTGTGGTTGGTGCGCACGAATTCTGAGAGAATTAGCATCGAACCAATCTGCATTTGATATCCCAGGCAGTAAGGAAAAGATAATAGAAGAACCCAGACGGAGGTTTAGAAGCTCATCCTGCAGCGATATAGTGATTTAAAGGTTAACTCCTTCAGCATCACTGGTGTTTATTATCAGACAATTACCTTATTCCAAATCTTTCGAAGTTGAGTCTTTAAGCGGATTGAACATCTTGTAGAATTTGGTTGATTAGTTTGGCTACTAATCTCTCCATCGTGAGCAAGTTCATCATATAGTTTACTAGGGCTTTTCACATAGTCTTGATGGAGATCTTGTGGCATCCAAGTTGGATTACTTCTCAGTGATGACAACTAGTTTCAACAAGGCAATTGAAGAGGTTAGAGAATGTTAGAGGGTGATTGCAGATGGTGAGAAGGAGTTGAACAGGCAGTCTGTCATCGTGGATAGCGTCAAGGTGCCAGAAGATGAGACAGTTGACCATTTCCTGGATGAGGTGATAGCCTGCGATGGCTTGGAGTAGTTGGTCAGTTGAATACGGCAGTTATTCTCGAGGATAGATTCAAAAGCAGCAGTTAACTTGACATCAATCTTGAGTTCTAATTGCTGATTTTAAGCATGCTTTTCTCATCCTTGGAGATATCTTTGGAGGAGTTTAGACTTTCAGTTAGGATCAGTTAACTGATGTTAGTTATTAGTTAACTTTCATTTCAATAAGGACTTGCATGTTGCACATGTCCAGTTTAGTTAGTCTTGTTTCGGTTAACTAATGGTAGTTTTCTAGTTAACTGTATAGTTTCATTTATTTAGGTTTAGCAATAAACTCTTGCATGCTTGCAAGACTCATGTTAACTCATGGTGATTTTAGGGTTCCCTACACCTTGGAGTTCTATAAATAAGAGCACCCTTGCTCATTTGTAATTAACTTTTGCACGTGATAGCATACATGCTGAGCAACCTTACTTGTAGTATTGCTATTTTGTATCTGTTCACCTTAGATTAAATATAATTGCTGGTTTGATCGTTTATTGTGTGCGTGTCTCGATATACAATTTGCTGTCCTGGTTATTATTTTATGGTGTGATTAATAAGCTTTTTTTCGTATCTAAGCCTTGGATAGAGTATTTTACCTCCTTGGAAATTTAGAGATGAAGTTTATCGTTCGATATTGTTCTTAGTAACCTTGTTTGCAGCCTATACCTCGGATAGTGTATTTTACCTCCTTGGGAATCCTGTAGTCAAGCTTACCATTTAACGTTTGTTTTCAGTGACCTACTTTCAGCCTACACCTCGGAAAGAGTATTTTACCTCCTTGGGAATCCTGGAAACTAGTTTACCATTTGTTGTCGTTCTCAATAACCTTTATTTCAGCCTACACTTCGGATAGAGTATTTTACCTCCTTGGTAATTCTGTGATAAAGTTTATTGGATACCAATTCTTTGCTCCTAATTCCTCTTGCTCTGTTTATCAAGAGGGAATAGGATAGTTTAGCGTTAGCCTAGTTGTAATTAAAGATTTGCCACACCAGAGAAAATCCTTAGCTGCAATGTGTTTGGTCTCTTAACCTTGTGCCTCTTCCAGTTGAGTCAAAAAGATAGGATTTAGATCATTTACTTTTTCACGCATATCAGCACAAGAGGGAGCTTCCCCTCCTAATTTGAAGAGCAGTCATTACGCACTGTGCGTAGCTATCCGTTGCCAATATGCGCTCCAGAGGTGCGAATTGTAATGCCAATACTTACTATTTATAGTAAGTCTGTGTGTTGATAGAGGCCAACCTTACTATTTATAGTAAGGCACCTTGGTTAGCAGTGAATGCAGTGGGCTACCTCTCGGTGAAGTCAGAATTGATTTATGATGATTAATGATGGAGTTATAACATTATAATTATTAAGTGCATATCATTAATGTTATTTGACTTTATTATTAAAAGGGGTATTTAATGATTATAAAGTCAAGTTATATAAAGTGCATTTAAGTCAAATTATAAAGTGCATATTATGGGCATCTACTTGTGGAATAATATAAACTGCCAATTTTAAGGGAGATATAAGTGATTATTAAAATATACTTTATATTATTTTGTTGTGCATCAAATGAAAGGAAAGGTAAATGAAATTAAAGTGAAATTTTATGAGATGAAGCCAAATACAAATTGAATATTATATAAAGGCTTTTTGAAAAGGGATATCGTTCATTCTTTTGATCATTCAACACTTGTCCATTTTGAAGAAGCTTTGGCTTTTAGCCAATTGTCCCACCCCTGGTAAGATATTTAATTTTCTGATTTTGCTTGATATTTTTTTCAGTTTGTTTGAAGTTCCATTTTTTTCATGCTCTGAACATTGGCATTGCATTAAAGATAATGAATACAAAAGAAATGCTTGACAAGATTAATATCACGTATTCATCCCTCATTCCATGACATAAGATAATGATACAAACATTGATAGCTGAGTAAAAACTTCAGTAACAAGACTACTCAATTCTGAGCAATACAATGAATAGATTTACACACAAACAGAATTCTGAAATATATGACAGCAATCTCTGAGTTTACATCAGACATACATGTGCACATAGAATTACTAGAAATACCCGTTATAGCCTCCAAAGATGATTATGAGTTGACAGCAGAGGTCCACGTGATTGCAGCAGCAGATTAATGACTGTAGCAGCAAGGATAAATGCCCAGCACCAAAGGAATGCTCAGAAACCCCTACGCCCAGCAGCTGCTAATGCACAGCAGCACCCAGAAAAGGTATATATACCTCCACACGCCTCAGAAATCTCACAGCAGATTAAAAGACCAATAGCTACGGCCTCCCAAAACTTCTAAACCCTCACGCCAAACCCTTAGAAACTCATACAAACTCAGCCATGTAAATATTTCGACTGTCAAACATCCCAGGCAGTAAATATACGCATTCCAAACCCACATCCTTGTTCAAGACATTCATAATATTCAGCGCCTAGGGTTTTGTAGGAAACCACAATCCTCTTGGCAGCTGAAATGACAAATTAATGAGGTATTCGATGCAACCACAGACTCAAATGATAATGCCAAAGGAAAATCAGAAATTTTGCAATATCTTCAAACTCAAACCCTTGAATATCAGAATATTACTGTAGCGTCACTGCAGCGACACTGTAGCAGAAGAATAAAAGCTTCCTATTTGCAATAAAGGTGAGCAATAATAATTATCTTCAATGACTTCCGATTTTCTGTGTATAAACCCTTGTGAAATACTTTGAGAATTCCTCCAATGAAGCTCAATGAGACTTCTGAATAAAGCTTCCTATAACCTGCAACCCCTAGTTGATCTTCTCACTTGTAGGTAGCACAATCGAAGAGAGGCTACGTTCTCTAAGATTGAATTTACAGCGAAACCCTAGGTTTCTTCTCCAAAGCCAAAGCTTCTTCAAAATGGACAAGTGTTGAATGATCAAAAGAATGAATGAAATCCCTTTTCAAAAAGCCTTTATATAATATTCAATTTGTATTTGGCTTCATCTCATTAAATTTCACTTTAATTTCATTTACTTTTCCCTCCATTTGGTGCACAACAAAATAATATAAAGAATATTTTAATAATCACTTATATCTCCCTTAAATTGGCACTTTATATTATTCCACAAGTAGGTGCCCATAATATGCACTTTGTAATTTGACTTGAATGCACTTTATATAACTTATAATCCTTAAATACCCCTTTTAATAATAAAGTCAAATAACATTTAATGATGTGCATATTTAAATTAATTCTTAATAAAGTATTACTTTATTAATAATTAAATTGTCATAATTCCAAAAAAACTCATTATTTCTCGATTCCGTCAGAACCAGGTGGTCAACCACAAAAACCACTACTCATCTAGATGCCTTTCCCAAAATAGAAAGGTTTGCCATTGACACTCAATTGACTTACTATAAATAGTAAGTGCCTCAAAATGGAACTAGAAACCTCTGAATAACTTAGCCTCAAGATATACCAACAATCTGGAGAGGTAAACATTGTTAACTTCCACTTGAAGAGCTCATTAACACCCAACTGGACCCTCTAATTACTGAACACTAGCCTACGAGGGTCGACTGATAGACTAATCCTCTGAACTTTGATGCTCATGAAAATGGGGACATTACGGCTTTGGAAAACCTAGGGTTTAAGTTGTAGGAGATCAATCTTAAGCATTAGCCTCTCTTTGGTTATTGCTTCTTATAGTTAAGAATATCACCCAAAGGTTGCATCTACGAGTGGCTTTACATCAAAAGTCACATTGTGCATATTTGAAGTGATTATCTTTAGAAGTTTCAAGGGTTTGAGTGAAATATCAGAATAATGCAAA
>VDFB02238940.1:0-17780 GCA_007258455.2 Sequoia sempervirens | reverse complement strand
AATTTTTCAAATCATTTATATCAAATTAACCTAAAATCTGGAGAACGTCTTGAGCTGTCAAAATCCGCCATGTGAGTTGATTTATTCTGCAATTGCTGTCATCTTAGAAGGTCGAATCACCTCCTTAATTTGCCACATTGCAAGTTTGAAATATTCTGTAGATGTCTGGCATTTTTCTTACCTTCTTAATAGCAAATTAGTTGAGCAGGGACCCTATATAAAGGACGTTACTTCATTCTTCAAATCACGCCTTTTGCTAAATTTTGAGTTGAGCTTTTGTGTGCGAATTCATCTGGAGAACAATTCTTTTCTGAGTATTTTACTGTAAGTGGGAGTAATTTTGGCTGTGATAGTATATCTGAGAGTATCATTGCATTATTCATTTCTGCCAGTCATCAATTCTGAGTTTAACACTAAAGGATAGAGATTATCCTTCATTCTGGTTTGAAAGTTCTCCGTCAATAACAAGAAGGCTGGAGATCTTTTGACTGAAGGAAAAAGGAGCTTCAGACTCAATCTAAATCACCATCTGCATAAGAGTATTTTTATAATATATCAGGCAAGCTATTCACCTTCTTATTCCATTCTAATATACTTCTAAAGTTCAATAGGCATTCTATTCGTTCATACTATAGAAGAGTTTCTGATCAAGGGTTGAATTCCTGTTTACTGAATGTACAAGGATAAGAATGTGATATTTTGTTCTATTCTTTAATGCTTGCAAAGATTAGGAATTGCACTTAGAATTCATAATCAAAGATAAGGCTGTGGATTTTAAGCAATAGTATTGTATGTTTTCTTTTGTATGCATGGCTTGCATCAGTGACCTAGATACTTTATAAAGTGTTTGCTTAATAATAACTCCATATGAAGAGTATATGTTTAAATAGGTACTAAATACTAGGACGGGAATGATAGCATCGAGTCAAGTAACAATTCTCAACATAAGTCATTAAGGTTAACCTTGTGAAGCTTGTGTATCTCCTAGGCATTGATTTCCAGTGAAGGAAAGGACTTTGAGTTACTTGTTATGTTTTTCATTTCTAGTAGTTTAGCGTGATGTAGGAGGTCTAGGGTATGCACTACCCCGGAAGGACTAACCTACGCATAGTGTAAGAAAGCCTTAATGCAAATCGGCCCTGAGTAGTGTTTATGATAGATGACCTTCATTCGAAGTACTGAATGATAATACTTTGGCCAAAGTAGTGAAACGTATGACTGCCACGTAGACGTGAGGTAGTTGAGACTACACTGTCAGTTCATTGTGATCCGAGTACTAGTTCGAGATTGTGTAATAGCAAGGTTCTAGTTCTAGTTGTGTAGGACACAACACTATGCTCAGTTGGTAATCGTTAAAATATACCCTACCAATCTCTTCTTCGAAGGGAGGGCCATCTATCTAACGATAGGGGTGCGGGGGACCGCATTATAAGTCCGTGGTTGGCCGAAAAGCGCCCGAGTAATGTTTCTCCTCCACAGCAAGCGGCCGATGTACCAAGATTTGAAAGGATGATCTCCTGGACCTTCTTACTACTATTTGTTTTAAAGCTCATTGGAGCTATGATAGTTAAGGTATGTATTCTTGTTTCATGTATTGTGAACTTATTATAATGAAATGGAATCTTTATGGTAAATTAATATGGCAACTTGTTCATGTTTTATCAATAAAGAAAAAGAAAAATTCTATTGCAATGACATGTTAACACGTTTACTTACTTATAGGATGTAATTTAAGAAATTTTATTTTACGTACGGGTTGGGGCTGTTACATGTGGTATGAGAGCTACCAGGTTTTACACTAGGAACCTATGAGCTCATTACGCAACAATGCGTAAACCTTGTCAAAAGATAAAGGTTGGGAAAAGTTTGTGTGCCACAATGGCAAGAGGAAAAGAACTGAGGGAGAAGTGAAAAGAAGATGAAACTCCTAGTAGCTTGTTAAGTTGGACTAGTTAAGAGTTGTTCCTAGAGTCAGGAACTCCTAAAATCAACAACTAAGAATATCACCTAGAATTGCGGAAATTTATGCAATCAAGTTAGGAAGAAAGGTTTAGGAAGAATAACCAGTATATACCTTTATCCAACGAAATAGTTTCATGACTCCATGGAAATTAGATAACCTTTTATAGTTGCAAACTATAGTTGCTAAGAGTTAGGAACTTCTTGAAAAGTATATTCGGTATGCCAAGAGAGAAGGTAAAGGCAATGGAAAGCCAACAAGAAGGAAATGACAAAGATCTTTCAGTAGAAGCAAGTATTTGCCAAGAGTTCAACTTTGAATAGATCAAAAGTTGTGGAAACACTAAGGGGGAAAGTAAGAGAACGGATTGACTCAAGTAAGTACCCCATCCAATGAAAGAATAGACTACCATTGGATATAAAAGAACCTATGTACCAAAGTTCTAAAAGAATTGGGAATGAAAAGAGAGGATTAATGTCAGGGTTAAGATTTTGAAATGACAAAGGAAATTGTCTGATGAGGATTCACTAGAGCTTGGAAAATATAGAGTAAGAAGTTGCACGGAATGCGGCAAGGTAATGTCTAGTATACCAGGAAATGAAGACCGAATGTCATCATTGGTAGGACAAGTATACTCCCTTGAAATTCCAGAAGGAAAATAGTAGAACACAAAACATTTTGCCTATGTTAGTAGAACAACATGAAAATTCTAGTGGACAAACTCATCAAAGTAACTGACGCTTTTTGGAAACTTTATTAAGCTGAAATATGCTTAGAAATAGGGTTAACCATAGATTTGAAGAGGTAATAGATCGAAGAGACCAATGAAACTTCGACGATACAAAGCTTAAGTATAAAGCAGTATCAAGATTTGACAAGTGACTAGGAGCAACGTTATGCTCAAACAAATAAATAAAGAGTACAAATTCTATGCAGTAAGGTAATGAATGTGTAAGTGGCAGATAGACTCGGTTTGTGAGTTGTCTAAAAGTATAAAAACAAAAGGAGAAGGATTGGACCCATGGTATAGTGCACAATACATCGTTATTCCTTTTCTAAATTGGATTATACTAAGGATAAATTTATGAACCAATGATGTCCGTTCACTATGTGTTAAGTATTATGTATAGTTACTATTGTTTCTTGGATGTGTGTGCAGTATAAAACTCTATAATAACCTAAAAATTGAGTATAACTAAACTTGCATGGAAATCTTGTGGTCTCGTAAGTGTATGTTCTTTATGCTTTCCATAAGATAATTAAAAGTTTAATTAATCTAACTTGGATAAACATCAGGTTTATTACAACTTTATAACCATGGTGAAGACATATGAGAGAACTCATAGTGATCCTAACACAAGCAACAAAGACGAACGAAGGACCACTGGAATGGAAGCGAGGCTCGACCTGATTTTGGCAAGGCTAACCAATCTGGAGTATGAAAAAGAGAAAGACAGATTGGAGAAGGAAGTGACCATCAACAACACGGAAGGTGAAAGATCATCGAATGGACATGGTGTTAACAGCAAACATGAGAATGAAAAGTCACCAACCTCTATAAAAAGAAATAAGAAGATTGTGTACTACAAAATGGCTCCTAAAAAGGAGGAACCTATTCTGAATGATGTCAAGCCCAAAAGATCTCGCATAAATGGAAAAGGATTCAAGAGAGGTTGTAAGGGAAATAATTCAAGTGTTAGTAACACTAGAAGGGCTAGTAAAAGTGCTGATAAGACTGGGAAAACCATGAAGAAAAGAGGACCACTTTCGGGTTGTTTCTTGTGCAAGGGAGACCACTATGCAAGAGATTGCCCTAATAAAACGCCTGGAAACTCATCACCACTCAGCAGGCCATACCTTAACAAAGGATACTTGCTGTTGTGGATGGTGGACAAGCTGATTTCAAGTAATGCCAGTCGAAATACCGGGTAAAGGATTTTAGAGTAATAACGCTTGAGGTTGTCAAGATGCTTGAAATCCAAAAGCTTTGCTAGTGGAACAGAGAAGTCTCTCAGTGCAAAGTCCAATGGGACCAATAAGCTGAAGACCCGGCTACTTGGGAAGATTATGAAGGGATTCGGCAAAAGTTTTATGACATTCTTGAAACCTTCAAGATTGTAGAATAAATGTAGAGTCATGTTTTTATGCTTTTGAATAATACCTTAGTTCATTGGGGACGATGATTCCTAAGGGGGGAAGTATGTTACATCCCGATTTTATAGCTACTATTGCATAGGGCAATTGATTGTAATGTTTGAATCTATGTGATGAATAAAACATGATTGATCGTGTTATTAAATGAATGTGACCTATTTGAATGATGATTTCATTTGAGTGTTACTTCTAATGATTTAATTCTTGATTAAATGTTGCATGCAATTATGGAATAATGTTATTCTAACTTGTGAGATATTTTTACCTTGTTATGAGCATATGACTGCCGATGTCATGTCATGGTGCGCAGGTATGAAGACTATTCCTCCAGACAGAGGAGAGACATCATTCGGGGAGGAACTTGGTCGGGTAAACAGTAACGATTACCAAATTGAGCATAAACACACATACTATAGATTGAGTAAGCCAAGTCTATTTGTCGAGATAATGGTAAGTCATCCATAGGCTTGTTTATTGACCTTAAGGTTCTAAATTCACTTCTTTATGCTTAGGAGATATGATTGTTTAAAACGTCAGACTTGCTATACCATGACCCAAGTATGAATGATGTGAAAGTTATGTGTTTATGATTGATTGGAAACGTACGTACATCTATACATTGAGAACACGTATTTATATGTACAGACATATCAATACATGTGTACGCTAAGCAGACGGATATGCTCATACACATGTGTCAACATGTATGTACGCATACATATGCATACACAGGTGTATATATGTACACATTCCACCTGATGTTTGTGGTGAAAATAATATTTAACATTATTACCTAACAAATTTACATATATATTTATGTATAAATGTATATATTAATGATGTGATTAAATTATGGATAAATACATAAATACATAAGTAACTATGTAAATATATTATATATTTATATATTTAAATATATGTATTAATATTAAGGTAATATTTACATGTATGTAAATATATATAGATATCACAATATAATGTCGGAAAATATATATATTTATATATTTAGAAATATTACACTTAATTAAAATACATATACGAATAAATATATAAATTTGTGATATTAAAATGTGAAATGTATAAATTTAAATGACACATAAATATTCGAGAGAACGCAAAGGATTTGAATCCTTAATCAATGAAGAAATATTTCGATACCTGACTATGGAGAAAATATTAATCTCAATATGAAATATCGAACCTTGGCTGTTAAAGGCAATTTAATTGGGAGCCTTAAATCATTTTAAAATGAAACGCCATATCCCGTGAAAACATTTCGAATGAAAATATTAAAGATTATTGAATCGCCCTCATTATAAAACAATGACAAATATTTCATTTGTGATTTTATTAACATTTGAAAAGAAGAAAATACGTTTTCTTCTACCGAGTTCATAAATCGCGTGAGAAATTACGCGCCCCTGGAGAAAAACGCGTCTGAAGCGCGCGGGCAGAGAATAGGTCAATAAATAATGGCCAAAAACTTTTCTTAAGGCGTCTAAAATGGCAACGTGGATTGTTGCAGGCTCGACCTATCATTTGAAACGAATTTTTCAAATCATTTATATCAAATTAACCCAAAATCTGGAGAACGTCTTGAGCTGTCAAAATCTGCCATATGAGTTGATTTATTCTGCAAATTGCTGTCATCTTAGAAGGTCGAATCACCTCCTTAATTCGCCACATTGCAAGTTTGAAATATTCTGTAGATGTCTGGCATTTTTCTTACCTTCTTAATAGCAAATTAGTTGAGCAGGGACCCTATATAAAGGATGTTACTTCATTCTTCAAATCACGCCTTTTGCTAAATTCTAAGTTGAGCTTTTGTGTGCGAATTCATCTGGAGAACATTTCTTTTCTGAGTATTTAACTGTGTGTGGGAGTAATTTCAGCTGTGAAAGTATTCATCATATCTGAGAGTATCATTGCATTATTCATTTCTGCCAGTCATCAATTTTGAGTTTAACATTAAAGGATAGAGATTATCCATCATCCTGGTTTGAAAGTTCTCCGTCAATAACAAGAAGGCTGGAGATCTTTTGACTGAAGAAAAAAGGAGCTTCAGACTCAATCTAAATCACCATCTGCCTAAGAGTATTTTTATAAATATCAGGCAAGCTATTCACCTTCTTATTCCATTCTAATATACTTCTAAAGTTCAATAGGCATTCTATTCGTTCATACTATAGAAGAGTTTCTGATCAAGGGTTGAATTCTTGTTTACTGAATGTACAAGGATAAGAATGTGATATTTTGTTCTATTCTTTAATGCTTGCAAAGATTAGGATTTGCACTTAGAATTCATAATCAAAGATAAGGCTGTGGAATTTAAGTAATAGTATTGTATGTTTTCTTTTGTATGCATTGCTTGCATTAGTGTACAAACTACACTGGAAGCCTAGATACATTATAAAGTGTTTGCTTAATATTAACTCCATATGAAGAGTATATGTTTAAGTAGGTACTAAATACTAGGACGGGAATGATAGCATCGAGTTAAGTAACAATTTTCAGCTTAAGTCATTAAGGTTAACTTAGTGAAGCTTGTGTAACTCCTAGGCATTGATTTCCAGGAAAGGAGAGGACTTTGAGTTACTTGTTATGCTTTTCATTTCTAGTAGTTTAGCGTGATGTAGGAGGTCTAGGGTACGCAGTACCCCGGAAGGACTAACCTACGCATAGTGTAAGAAAGCCTTAATGCAAATCGGCCCTGAGTAGTGTTTATGATAGATGACCTTCATTCGAAGTACTGAATGATAATACTTTGGCCAAAGTAGTGAAACGTACGACTGCCACGTAGACGTGAGTTAGTTGAGACTACACTGTCAGTTCATTGTGATCCGAGTACTAGTCGAGATTGTGTAATAGCAAGGTTCTAGTTGTGTAGGACACATCACTATGCTCAGTTGGTAATCGTTAAAGGATGCCCTACCAATCTCTTCTTCGAAGGGAGGGCCATCTATCTAACGATAGGTGTGCGGGGGACCGCATTATAAGTCCGTGGTTGGCGGAAAAGCGCCCGAGTGATGTTTCTCCTCCACAGCAAGCGGCCGATGTACCAAGATTTGAAAGGACGATCTCCTGGACCTTCTTACTACTATTTGTTTTAAAGCTCATTGGAGCTATGATAGTTAAGGTATGTATTCTTGTTTCATGTATTGTGAACTTATTATAATGAAATGGAATCTTTATGGTAAATTAATATGGCAACTTGTTCATGTTTTATCAATAAAGAAAAAGAAAAATTCTATTGCAATGACATGTTAACACGTTTACTTATAGGATGTAATTTAAGAAATTTTATTTTACATACGGGTTGGGGCTGTTACATATCTGCTGCTTTTCTCAACTTTTGGGACTCTCATGATCAGACATTATTATTTACATAAATATGAACTTTATTGAAGTGTAGATATATTAAAAAAAATAATTTACCATGATCAAGCCAATAGATCCTTTCTTATTACTATCCACCTATTCCTGTTGCGCATATAGAGGTACTATTGTTAGTTTGGATTCAAATGACTTAAGCAAAAGGTCAACATGAACTAAAGTAAGTTATTAGAATGCCAGTAAAATATAAAAAGACTTCTTCCCTCTATTCGGGATCCATAATTTCCACTAAAATCCAATTAGAAACTATGAAATCAAAAATTGATGCTGCTTTGCTACTTGGATTTTGAAATTAGAATGCCAATAAAATATAAAAGACTTCTTCCCTCTATTCTTGATCCATAATTTCCACTAAAATCCAGTTAGAAACTATGAAATCAAAAATTGATGCTGCTTTGCTACTTGGATTTTCAAATGAAAGTGGAATGTGGAAGAATTAAAGTGCAGTCAAAGGGATGAATTGAGAAAAGACTGCAACAATGTTGTACCCAAACCAAATTTTTTGCTTCATCAAGGCATTTTGCATAAAATAGTCTAAACCTTGCTAAATAATGTAAAATACAGTTTTTGGGCAATATCAAGCATGGAGTTTTTGTCAATATTTTGTCAGTCAAAGTTAGTTCTATTGATCAGAAACTGAAGAAGAGACTCAGAATGAGACATTTCATGATGGAGGAGCATTTCACAGCGACACATATTTTTTATGGTCATTTCAGTAATCAAGATGATGATTTCAATGATTAAATTATGACGATTTCTCAGAGAAAAGCAAGAAAGCGCACCTGTACCCCAAGGGCGCCCTTCTTTTTTAAGGCCTAAATTTTGTGATAAATGCTCAAGCATACAGTCAATCTCTTCAGAATTAGTCTGCCTATCCGATGAGCTATCTAGCGAGGCTATCCGAAACCCGTAACTCCGACAACTGGCGACAGAATTTGAAGATTCCAAAGTTCTAGATTGCAGAAACTTGTTCTTTTTCAGCTTTGGCGCACCTGTAGCTTGAGGGCGCCCTTCTTAAAGGAGTGTTGGATCTTGGTATTTCTGGTAGCTGATGCGGTCAATCTCTTCACGACTAGTCTGCTTATCTGACGAGCTATTGAACGCAGTCATCCGAGTTCCAGAGCTCCAACAGTCAATTTCAGAAGATGAGCTTATGGGTAGACTTCACATCACAAAACTTCCTTAAATTGCTTTTCCAATGCAACTATAGCTCAGGGGCGCTTTTCAAAATGACCCTTGAGATGATCCAGTTTGCTGATAAGGTCTTTCTGGCATTTGTGCTACTTTAGTCTGGCTTTGCGATGCACCATCCTGCTTGTCGATCCGATATTTTGAGTGGTCGTGACAGCGTTGCTACCAAGCACGTAATTTCACGAGTGGACTGGCATAGAATATTCATTGTATTTCCATAGGTCAGGGGCGCCTAGTTTTTAGGCTTATCAGATGAAGTTGTTCGTCATCGAAGTCTTCACGGGACTTGAGCGCAATTACTTCAGCTATCCAACGTGCCCAGCCGTTAGCCTTCAGGATTTGGCAAACGCTCGTACGTGCGAGGTCTTTGTAAAAAGATGAAAAGTGAAGACATCCGGAAAATGGCTAAGTATGGTGCGTATATTTTAAATAAAATACGCACCTGTATTTTTGAGGTCTTAGAAGCAATTTTCTCATTTCGTCACCTCTAGAGACATCTCTTCTCAATACTCTTAGCTACTCATCGAGACAGGTAGTGCTTAAATCAGGTCATCTTAGCTCCAGATGTCAGAGTTCAAAGTAGGGCATCTGGTTGAGAGTTCAACTTTGGTCAAAATGGTGTCAGTGCACTTGTAGCTCAGGGGTGCTTTTACTTTTCAGGCCCTTAATGCACTTTTCAGATGCCGTGCGTATATCTGTTGGATGCAGAATGCTTCTAGTCATGCAGTGAGCTTGGTTGCCTGTCAGCAGGGTTCACCGTTCGTTGTCAGTAGCCGTTTGAAGTGTCAGATGGCAATTTGAAGAAATGGTGAGTCTGGTACCTGTAAATGAATTTAATCAAGGGCACCTAATTTTTTGGGGTGTTAAATGATGGATTTTACAGTGATGACTCCCAGCAGACATTTCTTCCTTGTTCGGCAGGCTTTGCAATGAATATCTCAGTTCGGTCTCAGCATCACCCGGTCACTCAGAAATTAGTGTTGAAGATGGCCAGTCGTAACTTTGTCATCAGCTATAAAATAGGAAGTTAATAAAAAGTGCAATATCTTGAGCAAATGGTCGCCTATGAGCTCAAATGATGACTTTTAAAAATCAGTGAAGTCTAGCGGTGAAGCCTAAAGCTTCATTCAGTTTGTCAATTGAAGTTTAATAATATTTAATATTTATTCTTGCATTTTTAGCATTAAATGGCGATTTTCTAAAGTTAGCGCCCTCTTTATGCTAAGATTTCAAATTGCATGATGATGAATATTTTATTATTATTTAATTTCGAACTCCAAGTCAGTGGCAGTTCAATTGAAGGATGTCCAATCAGAGGATTTCTATTTCAGTCAGGGTTTTTTTTAATCTTGCAGTTCACAAGTTGATGCGAATTTTCTCTTATTTAAACATGGCGCCTTCATTTATTATTCACCAAGCTAAAGAGAAATTCGTAATTCTTAAGAGAGGTTTATATTTTAAGAGCAAAATTGTATTTCTTCAAGGCAAATCAAATTTTATCAAGAACAAAGGCGCATCTTCAAGAGAAATTCGTAATTTCTCAAGCAAAGGTGATTTTCTAGATCAAAGGCAAATTCTTCATCTATTTTCAAAGTCTATTTCTCCAATCACATTCTTTTGTAGGTTAAAAGTTCACTTTTGTCAGCAATTTGAAGAATTCAAGGGCGATTTTCATTAAAGAAGAGCATACAAAAAACGTCTTTTTCCTCCTTGGTTCTCAGATTTCTCTCAAATTTCAATTTGCATATTCTTGAAATTGACAAATTTGACAAGTCTCAACATCTGGATCATTTCTATATAATTTCCTCAAGTTAAAATCGTGCATTTGATTTTTCACGAATTTTTAACTTCAGAACATTCGTTCTTGAGTTTCTAATTTTCTCAAGTGAAAATTCTTTGCACAGTCGAGTAGAAGTTATATTTTCGCATTTCTGACGTTTTGGGTTGTCTTAGAATTTTTTTTGGACAAAACCCATATCTCAGATTTTTCGCCGAAAATAACTCTTCGAAAGGCTATTTTTAACTTTCGCAAGCTATTTTTAGCTTTCCAGAAATCTTGTCAGAACATAGTCAAGTTCACAGTCAACAGGCGAGTTTTTCAGAATGCAATACACTCAACTCGAATACAGGACCAAGGCAGTCCTTACTCATGACTTCCTCGAGACAGTTGAGAGAGATCTTCATAAGGTGTTGCCAGAAGCAGTTCTTGATCCATTTAAGATCAGAGCTTCGATTATTCAAAATATTGAGTAGTCCGGGTTATTGGAGGCAGCTTCCATACCTATCTCCGTTCATTGTGTTGAGTTTGTGATGGCTTGTATTAAGCATTACAATTCTACTTCTCGTGAGATAGTGTCAATAGGTGGATGAGTTATTTGTAGTCTCAAACCTTTGGACGTTGAAAGACGTTTTGGCATACCTCAACACCCGAACAGTCTAGTGATTTCCATGGAGCAGTGTGAGCAGGCATTCAATGCTGATGTGGACAAGTGCCAGAGTAAAATGGCAGAGCGGTGGTTAAAACAAGTGAAGAACAGATTGCCAAATAATGTGGGTCATGGTGAGTACAAGGATGAGTACGTGATTCTAATCACTCTCCTGAATCGTGTCTCAGGTCAAGCACATGCTAATGTTTTCCAGCCTTGGATGTATTACATTATTGGTCGCATCATATCTGGGCAGGAGCATTATGACTGGGCATCCTTCATCAGCGATGTCATCCACAAGCAGATCACCGGTTTCATGGTTGCTCATGAGTTTCACATGTGTTCGTATCTCGTGTACTTGATCGCTTATCAGGGTCAGTTCCGGGGACTAAACACCATGGGCATTCTCAGTGTTTAGAAAGTCTATCAATATTATGATCAGCTTGAGTTCACTAAGGCTGAACGTCACTTCAAGCGTGTTCATGAGGCTTTCCTGACTTATACAGTGAGAAACTTGGACCGGGAATTGCACGTTCGTATCTCGGTAGTTGCTAGGGCAGTGATGGATGGTTGGGCAAATTGGTTTATTCAGTTCCCAACATACACCTACATCCGAGTATACGGGTTTACAGGAAATCCAGCTATGCTTCCACGCTATCCTTCGAATAAGACAATCTTTTAGGAGTTCCTAAGACAGATGCATGGTGTTCATCGTCTTTTATGCCGTAGGCACAGACCATCTCTCAATTTTCCTTTTCAGTTTGGAATGTATTGGTGCAAGACGGCAATTGATGCCAAAATTGCAAGACAAGAGCTCGAGAAATATCATCTCAAGTATCTTGTTGAAACGCGTGCCTATGATCTTTCAAGTCATTACATCACTCGCCTTGCTGGACGCACGGACGCACGTATCATGAGCCTTCTATAGAAGATTATTGGGCAAATTGCGTAGATGACTTCGAGGTTCGCAGACGCAGCTATGGCCGTTTCTCTCTCATAGATTTCTGTTTTCTTGTCAGAAGATGTGGGAGGTTTATCAGACGATGAGGGAGAGGTTCTTCCTCAGTTTTTCAGAGAACAGGTTGACACACAACCGCTGCCAGCAGTTGATTGGTACGCCAAGGAGTACGCAACGGTGAAGGAGAGGTCAAGTAGAGTTATTCAAAACAGTATACTTTACCTCAACAACAAGAAGACCAGGAGGGTAAGTGTTCCTAGAGCAGAGCCGCCAGTAGTGGTAAATCCTTCACTACCTTCCTTGTCGAAACCAAAACAGAAGAAGAGTAATCCTTCTAAGAAAGGTCAAGCGCCCAACAATTCAAAAGGCAAGGTGCTTGCTTTTAATACACACACGGAGCCTGACAGACAACCTATCACAGAGCTAGTTCAGAGTCCACTAGTGCCTGAGGTTCAGCCTCAAGTTCCTATACCAGTTCCGGAGCAGTCACCAGCCCCAATTCATATTGAATTGGATTTAGATTCCCCATCTCGCAGCAGTGCTTCTACATATTCACTCTCATCTCAGCCTCCTGTTGCTAGTACAGACCCTTCCAGTAGCATTAGCCGAGATCAGTCTTGGATTGAGTCTCGACTGGGAAGGAAGAGGAGGCAGCCATCCTATGTCCTTAATCATTCAAATTTTGATCAGGTTTACCAGGATGTGCCAGACAAGAGGGTCAAGAACATGGTCCACGTGGAGAGGAATACTGACATGGAGATCGTCGTCGAGACTACTATACCTCCACAGGGGAAGAGATTAGACGAGTTGGAATCTCAAGACTTTGAGGTTATCATAGTCAACCTTGGTCGTGGCACACGCCAGACTCAGGTTGATCTCTTACAAGTTGCTACAGACAATGCCAGGGATAGAATACTGAAGGACGGAGAAGATAAGGCAGCCCTCAAGGCTGAAATCAGATAGCTTTGTCAATATATTTCTAGCCTTGTTCACAGGCCAAATGCCATTACCACACTCCCGCCGATGCTTGAGCCTCCAACAGAACAAGGTCAGCTTAATCATTTGGTTGAATATGGCAAGCGTTTGGATGAGTGGGAGGAATAGTTCATTGCTAGAGGCCGTGCTATGCTCACAGAGTTATATTAGTTGCGGTACAATGCACGAGAGCTCCGTCTTCGTCTTCAGGATGAAGAGCGAGACATGGCAATTAACAAACCCCGGGATGAGATTATGATCGCTCACCTGAGTATGGCATATGATTCAATCACAGATGCAGAGGACAAAGAGGCTATCTACTCTTGGAAAACACAGTTGGTCTTCAAGGTAAAGATAGAAGAGACTTTGGCGTCAGAGTTGGCTGAGTAGAGAGCACATTACTAGTGCACTCCGGTTTGTGAGGACTCTAGTTTCTCGCTTACCGTGTCGATATCAGATTAAGGGTGGTGTCTATGTCGAGCTTACCGATGTTCAGTCAGAGCTCCAGGCACTCATTCATACTATTTTCAGTGGGGAAACCATTGGCTGTAAGGTTACTCAGCTTACAGTCATGTCAGCATTATTTGATGAAGCAACAAGGAGCAGAGGTGAACTTCAGTCCCAGATCACGGCTGGTGAAGACATGCTACACAAGCATAACATTCTTCGACAGAGTATCAAAGCTCCAGATGGTGACGTAGTTAACAATCTCGTTGAGGGATTGGTTGCTTGAGATCATGGCCAGTAGACTTCAGTTCCCACCTCTCAGGATAGACATTACACACAGGAGTTAAACTTAGCGTTATCTTTTCAAGTTAACTCACTGTCTTACCTCATGCATATCTATTCTGAGATCAACTTTATTTACTTGGAGTTTTATTTAGGGTTTTCCGTTAACTGATAGTAGTGTTCCAGTTAACATGCTTTCAATAAGGACGTGCATGCTTACACAATTGTCCATTTTTAGATTAGATGTTTTGGTTAACTTGTTGGCGTTTAAATTCACACCTCTGGAACGCGGATTTGAAAACGGACAGCTATGTACAGATAAACTGCTCTTCAAATTAGGAGGGGAAGCTCCCTCTTGCTGATGATGTTTGAAAGAAAGAAAACTAAAACTAAGTTGCCTATCTTTTTGGATCAGCTTAGAGCACAAGGTTTTTTAAACACAAACGCCGCAGCTGAGATTTTCTGATAAGAAGTTCAACTACGACTAACTTAAACTAAAGACGTTCCTAACCTCTCAAGTAATAGCAGAGCAAGAGAAGTTAGAAATTAACAAGGTAGATTCTCTGACAAAAATACTTTAATAATCTCTCTCCCAACAAACACCTACACACTTCACTGTAAGCTGAAATAAAGATCATGAAAGCATAACATAGATAACGGAAATCTGAGATTTTCGACCAAGGCAAAAGAGGCTCATGATTTTATTACTCAAATCTCTGAAACAAAGCTCCCTTCTAACATGCCTTGAACAAGAAATTGCAGCTAAGGAGGCTTGCAAACTTATTCTTAACACAATAGAAAACAGCAATCTCACTAACTCCTTGTTGGCTAAAGTCAACAGTTTGTATCTAGCCTGATGAACAATAGCGAGCAACAAATAGAAGGCTACCAATGGGCTGTTTGTTCTCATAAGCGCGGTTCCAACTAAATTATTTTGGCCGAGATAACAACTTGCTGCAATTGGGGCTCGCAATTTGCTATGACAATAACCGTTAAAGGAAACTAAATGAGCAAAGGCTCTTATTTATAGAGAAGCAGAGGAGTAGGGAACCCTAAAATCTCCTTGCTTTCACAATCTAGGGCTTGCTCAGCAAGCAAGCTTTATTACTAAATCTAGAAAGATAAAACCCTAAAAAGCAGAAAAAGCGGGAAACGCCAACTATTACATCTTATCTTCTTTCTATCCTCAAAGAATGGATAAGGATGATTCCAAGAATAGAAAGAAAGCGGAAAAGAAAGCTTCTAGAAGAAAGCTGCTTTAAAACTCGATCACATCCGCTAGGAAGTTTGAGATTGTGTCCCGGTTCGGTGCATCTATACCATCAACAGCAAAACACCGCTTTTCAAGAATATCTTCGGCATCTTCAATAGATCTTAGGAAATCTTCAATCTCATTGGCCGCTTTATTGAACTTTGCTGACATCATTGAAATATGACCTATCCTTCCGCCAACTGGATTGCAACTATGAACAACACTTTTATGTTTTCCTTTCATTCACTTCTGGGCAATCTTCTTGCTGTATTTGTCTTTATGCATATTCCACATCTTTTCACATTCATCCCTCGAAAGAGTTACACTTTCAGGCCACGGGGGAATGGAAAAAACACTTTTCAACCATATCAGGCTTTAGACTGCAAATCAACCTACCATCTGCTGACTGGATCTCCCTAGTAGCCGGGTTGTAATGCTTAATGCAAGCGATTACGAACTCAAGGCTCTGAACTGATATAGGAATAGACGCTGCTGCGAGGAGTCCAGAATGACCCAGGTTCTTGATTGAAGTGTTGCCTGCTCTCTCCAAGGGATGAAGATCGAACACCGGCTTGATATGATGCAAGTCTGTCTCAGCTGTTTTGATGTAATTGTGAAAAAGTGCTGATTCGGACTTGAAAACATTAGGAGTGTACTCCATTTCAGAAAACTTGAAGAATGACTGTAAACTCGCCTTGGTTCAGACAAGTCTTGTGCAATTTCTATTTTTAGAATGCTGATTTTTGTGCTTCCATGAGACGAATTTTTGAAATTTTACGAGATATGGTTTGTTGAATAGATACAAGACAACGGATCGTCCGTTTTTTTGAAAATCTTGAATTTTTGGTGAAAAGCAGCAAACCCTAATTTCTTCAATTTTTCAGAAAAAGGCGGCATGCGGGTTTTGTTGAATATCGTTAGAAATGGACCCGATTGATTGGATTTGCAAAACTACGGCGTTTGATTGAAAAAACAGCCAACCCTAGGTTTTTGAAAAAAAGCTGCGATATGGGTTTTCTTCAGAAGACTGATTGGAAAGGACCCAGATGGTTGAATTTTGAATGCACTGAGGTTTTCACTGACATGCAAGATAAAAGCACTTGCTGCAACTTGATGAAGTTTTTGAAAAATTCTTCAGAAGATAGAGGCAAAAAGACCCAGATGACTGAAAAATTGAAAGCCTTGGCCTTCTGCTTGAAAAACTTGATCTTCTGGAACAAAAAGCTTGAAAGAACAAGGGTTTATGCTTGCTGGTCTGAAAAATCTGATGTAAAACCAGCAACTATGGATTCTTGAATCACAAAAATTCCTCAAACTTGCTGCTCCAACTTTCTCCTCTGGATGCTACCTGCAAAAATAATGAAAAATACATTGAAAAGAAGTGTTAAATAGACTTAGGTTTTGATTTAGGTTTTGCTTTTTTTCTGCTTTTATTTCAAAACCCTAAATCTCAGCCTCTTGAATTGGACGCCATCCTTCTCTTCTTGCAAAATTTTGAAATTTTGAAAATCTCAAAAATCTTCTAAGGCATGGAAATTTGGGCGCCTTTCTCCAAGAGGGGCGCTCAACTTCACCAGACTTAGTCAAAATTTCCACTTTTTCAACTTTCCTCATTTTAACACGCCACTTCGCCTCTGATTTCCCGTTGACAGGTTTACCTGATAGGCGAGCTGAGTGGTTCACTGCGGAGCCGGACTGATTCTGAAGAAGACGTTCTGGAGGCACCTCCTGCTAAAAACTTGATTTCGACCTCCGAATTCACGGGAGGCTTTTCCTTCTAGGGGCGCCCAGTTTCTTTAGTGTTAGCCATTTTTCTAATTTCCAAGTTCTTCATTAACCTCTCTTCCACAAATGATCTTATTAAATCTTGAGCTCCGGGCGTCGGATTGCTGAATGGCTGTGCTCATCGCGAAGCTGACGAAGAATGAAGGGGGGTCCTCTGGAGACACGTTTGTCAAAAAGTGAATTTTTACCCTTCAAAAGGTTGGGCGCCTATCTTGACTGGGGGCGCCCAGTTTACCAACACTTAGTTTATTTTTTGACTTTTTTCACTTTTGCTTTTGGATTTCTCTTTTCAACTCTCATCGGACCCTCTGTTCAGCCTTTTGAATCTGATGATTGCGAGCTCCGTTTGTCGTGCTGAATAGCTCACTGCAAAGCCGGTTGAATTCTGAAGGCATCCCGTTGTAACTTCGACTGCAAATTCCTCTGTTTGCACCCTTGAAAAGTTGGGCGCCTTTCTCTTCTTAGGGCGGCCAGTTTCTCCAGACTTAGAAAAATTCTTAATTCAATCTTCTTCAAGTTTCAGATCTTCATTTTATACCTCCACTTTGACTTGAATTTGCTGGAGACTGGATCGTCGGATGCTCTGACGGGGATATCCATCGCGAAGCTGACTGAACACTGAACAACTTCTATTGGGGATCCAAACCCTAATTCACTCATCTGGTGACCTAAAAAGGTGGGCGCCTTTCTTCAACAGGGGCGCCCAAATTCAGCAGACTTAGAAAATTTTCATGACTTTTCACTTTCCTTCCTCTATCCTCGTGCATGTTTATCGTTTCACCTTCTGCCGGAAGTTTGAATGCTAACATTGACGCCTGGCAGTCAGATGACCTCCATTGATGACCTCGGAACTCCAGATATGCTTCTGAAAAAGCTGAATAGACCCAGTAGGGCAAAACTGATTATTTTAAGATTCTGACTGCACCAGCCTGATACGGACACATTTGAGCCAATCAA
>VDFB02238939.1:0-12301 GCA_007258455.2 Sequoia sempervirens | reverse complement strand
AAACTCCAAAAAGGGGCCACTTTAAGGCACACTTCAAATTAGGGTCCCAAGACCTTTGGAGGATAAAGATGCCCTAGGTGGCATCTTAGTCCCAACCCAAAAAGTAGGAACACAGCCAAAATTGTTAAATTATCATTTCCCTTTGATGTATGTTGAGATTAGCCATAAAAAGATATAATTCATTAGGCTTGTGGATGCAAAATTGGACCAATTAAGACATAAATAGGGATAAATAAAGCAAGGCAGGCCTAAACAAGTGTGAAAATGCAAGGGTATGCATTTTCCTACACTACACAACCCACTCCCACTAATAATTTCCCAAAAGTTTATATTGTTTTTAATTACCCACTTTAATATCATATTGTCTAATTTTTATTTGTGTGACTAATTATTTGGTCATTTATTTAGCCATTTATCGTGATGATTTTACCCGAAAATCAAATTAGTCATGTATAGTTGTGTTGCAAAAAATAACTAGAATTTAGTCATTTTTAGTTTTTGTGACAAATTTTTAGTCATGTAGTCATTTATTTGCCAAATTCTACTAGTATGATGTCATTCATAAACTATTAAATTGCAATATTGTAAGAAATCAATAGATATAACATGTTTTTTATTAAGGGAAAAGTATATTTTGATGGGACCCGAAACCCATTCCAAGAAGGTTTTGAAGGGACCTAAAACCCTTTACAAGGAAAAGAAGCTACTAGAAAAATAATTAGCATACTAAGATCGCAACCCATCAACAACAACCATACACATATATTAAAATAAACTCAAGCTACAACAAATAGGTTTTGAAAGGACCTAAAACCCTTTACAACTAGGAATTGACCTACTTATAAGATCAACAACACTGAAAACAATTAGATTTTTTGAAGGACTGAAAACTCAACAATCTACAATTGCTAGACAATAGCAAACCAACCACTCAATGTAAGCATAACTGAGCCAAAACAAAGAGGGAAAGAAGAGATCCCTTTTAGAAACAACAACCCATAAGGAAAGATAGAGTACATATAAGCATTAAAACACCTGTCAAACCAAAAAGACAACTCAATATCCACCTCAAAAGGAGAGAGCTCCCCTCTATTTGAGAATATTTCACAAAAATATTTTCCATTGTAGCTTGAAAACTCCAGCAACCTCAACCTCCACCTCCATAGGAGAATTTTCCACCTCAAAAGGATCAGCAATTAAGGAAACCAAAAACTTCCAACCCCCAACTCCACCTCAATATGATCCAAGGAGAAAGCCACCTCTTCAGCAAAACAAGCAACCATACCATCCTTTGGAAAAACCAACAACACAAAGGCTTCCAACATCTTCTTGAACAACATGGGAATAAATAAGCATAGCCCATCCAAAACAAAGAACAACCCTTCCAAAATAAGCTCAAGAAGAGCAACAAGGAGAACCTTCAAGGAACCACTAAGAAACATTATGCAGATATAAATAATCCTAACTTCCAATAAGAAAACCATATGTTGATCATCAACCATTGAACTCCACAAGGAAAAGGAGAAAGGGTAAACCATGTAGGAAAAAATCAAGGAGAAAACCACATAGATAAGCACACCATTAGCCCCAACATGCTGATTAGAGCCATAAAAAAGTTGCCCCATAGACAAAATCCCAACAGGAGACTAAAGTACACACTAAGAGATTTCACATGAAGGATAAACAACAATAACACTATTTTCATAACTTCATGTAACTGTAGCCAAAAAGCTACAACAAAGAAAGGATCTAAAACAACACAGAGCAAAACAACAGTCCCCAACAAAACAAACGGTAGAGAAGGCATACCCGGAGGGAAAGGAGAACCCAAGCAGGAGGGAGACAAGGAGAAAGCCAAAAAGAGAAGCACACCAACTACCCCAACATGCCAATTAGCCTAAGATAAGCCACTCCAAATCCAAAACCCTAGCAAGGGGCCCATAACCCAAACCAAGATAACACCCTTACGAAACAAGCAGTAAGAAAATAAGACTCTGAAACATAAATAACAAGCTGCCAAACACTACCAATAGCATAGCTTCCACCAGCCGCCCAACATCAGTAACTAACATCCATAGCAAGAAAGCAACAAACAAAGTAGAAAAAACAAATGCCACATGAGTTGCTCCAAAAACCTAGCAAGAAAACAAGATCTCAACAGGGGTAAAAACCCCCTCATCACCAACAACAAACAACTCCAACAATATCAAAGAAAATGTTGCATCCTCCCAATCAGCAACTCAAATGCCTGTAAACATCACCTCAATAACATAGGCTAACCAACTATAAACCTCTAATAGCATAGTTGTAAGTCAAGCAACCTCCATTGAAACAAGCAAGTCCCCATCCACGTCTTTTACACCCCCTTCTCCATCCTCCTCCTCCTTCGAAGACTTGAAACATGCACCTCCTCTCCCATTCCTGCCTCTCACCATCTTACAATTATAACATGTAATAGATATAACATGTTATTGATCATAGCTCAATTATAAAGTGATTATATATTCAAACATTAAGTTTCAAAGTAGGAAAACATGCACACAATGAACAAAATATATCAAATATTGATTTTACATATAAGTGTAGATTAATTATGTATATACATATACAAATTTGGCATATATGCCAACTCAAAAAAATATTCAAAAAGTGTGGCATATGCCATCTCAAGGTCTATATACAATATACATCTCAAATAACTATGCCATGTTAATAAAATCCTAAACTTGTGGTGGATCATCAAAATGTAGCCTCTTCATGCATCCTGATGGATGAGAATTTAGCTGCACAATAATAATTCAAACTATAAATTAGATTAATTAGATCAATGGTAAATAACTTAGACTACTAAATATAAACTTATCTACTATTTTTTATAACTCTGTAAAGTACATCTAATCACTATACTAAACTATAATTTCTCAAAAATAGATCAATTAAATTCAAATTCAATTCTTCATTACCTCAAGCCTTTGTTTTTTTGCTCACAAACATTCAACAAATGATGGTCCCTTAGGATGATCATGAGTACTACCATATTGAAATGGTGGAGGATCTACATATGTGGATGATGGAATATTCTATAAGAAGAAAAATAAAATTGGAAAAATCAATATATAATTGTTGACAAAAAAACATAAACTAAACATATATCTACATATATCTAGAAACTTATATATCTACTAGATATAAAAAAACATATATACATGAATTGGTGATACAAGTGAGATTGTTTGAGAAGAACTCATCATGGATGTAGTAACATCAACGTCATGTACATTAAACATGACAAGAATTTAAGACTATATTTATGTATGTACATGTAACCATAATATATTTGAAATCGACATCTAAATCGCTACAATAAATTCTATAAGTTCTAATTAAACCATTAATTCAATTATCTTGACTATGACTCATTCTACAAATGACGGTCTCTTAAGAAAATAAGGTGTTTTACAATATGACATGATAAAAGGTGTCACATCACTCATATCTAGAGTAGACTAAAAAAGTAAAAGAAAGATCAAGATATAAATTAATATGTATTTAATTAATCACAATTTAAATGATATGCATACAATACAAAAATTTAAACATGTAGAAAAAATTATACCATGTCTAGGCCAAATTCAATGGCCAAAAGAGTACCATGATGAACCTCTCTAAGCTCGTCCTTAGTCATCAATTGTTCATTCCCACTTAGATATACATAATTAGTAATAATATTTGTTATAATAATTTTAAATGAAATGCACTATGAAATAAATTTAATTCTTACCTGTACATAAGATTGCTCTTGCTCCTCATCTCTAGTCAGGGATGGTTTTCTTTATGTACTTTCCTCATAAGTCCTTGTGTATGCAATATAGGCTATTGGCTCATCTCCTCTATATGCTACATCATGGACCTCATACTCAACTATGTCTACGAGAGGTTGGGTAGTATCTCTCATAGGACCTAAACACATATGAATGCACATAGTGAAATGATGAGGCATACAAATATTTAAAGATGATGATGCTCCACCAATATCAACTAAACCACCAAGAGTATCACTTTCAGGTGGTTGGGAAAACAAAGAAGATTGTGTAATCAAACGGCTAGTCAAAGAGTGTATGGCCATGAGACTTTGCATTGTTGCATCTACAACAATGTTTGGATGGGATATTAGAGGTGGGGGAGCAATAGGAGGAGGGGGAATATATGGACCTTGGATTTGATGCATTTTCCCATGTCTATCTTAGGGCATTCCTCATCTTGGGGAATTCCTCATCTTGGGGCTTGTTTTTGCTCAAGTAATGTTACCAATTACCTTTGATCCCTGAGGCCTAACAAAATCCATGCAAAATTTATAATACATATCAGAATAGGTGGTTCCTAAATACCTAGCATCAGATATGGCTATCTCTAAGGTCTAATAGGGAGCTAATAAGTAATTTTTTGTTGTGTTTATTCTAGAAGACTAACCATAAGTGCACTTATCATGTCAATATTTGTTTTATGTTCTCTGATATTGGGCTATGTGAATTTTCCAAATAATGCAAGGAGATCCTACCAAGATGAAGTACAAATTCAAGGTCTACAATCCCCCTTCCAAGATGTTCTTACCTTATAATGAGATTGGAGATACATATGGGCCATATCGATATTGTAGAATTCTTACAAAGGATTAATAAGGAGGGAGATAAAACTCTTACGGCTAGAAGCTTAGTAGGATCTAGATTGGTGGAGGAAGCTACTTTCCTAGTCTTGGTGTAGTCTGCTAAGTGTGTTCTTCGTATTATGATCAAAGATAGAGTAATGTGTTTGGCCCATCTAGTGAGGTTGTATTGTATATCAATTCAAAGATCATAGAGAGACTTCAGGTCTTCTTATTTGGCTCAATCACATGGTGCAAAAGAGACAAAGAACATGTGTCCAAGAAGAGGAGGATTTCTCTTCAGTAGTGGAGTTATTTAAAGCCCAACCTATTCAAAAGAGATCAAGGAAACTCTCCACTATATCAATAAATGAGCAAAGTGCTAGAGTGGCTCAAATAGTCACCCCTAGGGTAGATAAGCCTAGATAACAAATGACACCTAGAGACTGTACCATACAATAGGTCAATTTGGGATCCTTGACTAGAGAAGAGGAAAATAAATAGCTATAGTTGGTTATTTTCATTGGATACTTGAGCGAATGAAGAAAAATGAGAATACATAGAGGATAACATAAGGATCAAGTGGGATAGCTCACCTCCTACATTGATCACCTGGTAGTCTTGACTAATTGATTCTAGAGAATCTAGTCTTACAATTTTGTTAGCATTCTCAACATCCAAATCCTAAAGGGGTTCTCCCTACTACCTCTAATTGGAGAGATGATTTGAAGCCTCTAGGTAGCAGGGTGATAAAAGAAGCATTGAGAGGGCCTATCATAATATTAGTGATGAGGCAAGCTTATCCATGAAGAATGAAAGTGAAATTGAGGATAAATATTGATGTGGGAGGAATACCTTCTAGTTTTGTAGAGGATGGACATCTCTTCTAGTGAGCTATCCCAATTGGTAATTTTTGATAAAGATGACTAGGAATTGTTCTCATAATGGTTGAAGGCTAGATAACTCAAAACAAATACACTCAAAGAGTGTAAGGCCAAGTTGAACCAAAAAAGATATTCAACTAATAATATAATGGCAAAAATAGAAAAGTTCAATGGGGATCTCCCTTGTACCTTATGGGAGAATTCCTCATTTGTTCTCTTAGCAACCAAAATGATAATAAAGTACTTTACAAAATCTCTTCAACAATAGATATTAGAGCAGACCATTGATAAGATGATGAAGGCTAGGTCTATTCTATGGGGGTTCCAAGAAGATTTGATCAAGTTTGGAGAGCTTCAAATCAAGATCAAGTGGTTGATCTTCTCACAAAAGATAAAGTTTAAGTATCATAAAGGGTCAAACATGAATGACATGAATGATATTGTTACCTCTTTCTTAGGCCATTTTATAGGCCAAGCTTGATATTTATTTATTTCTCAATCATTTACACATTAATTATTATTTTGATAGATGCAATTTAACATAGTTAAAATGAGTTGATTTATTTTTCTTAGGCCTTTAGATATGACCTAATATGAAAAGTTTGTGAATTTCAAATTTTAGGCCAAGTCACCAATTTAGGATTAGTAACTGGTTTTGTCTTTTTGAATGTTGGGCACCCAAGGTAGGTATTTATTTCCTCCTTTTATGTACATTGTAAATAGAACTGGACATTTTGGATACCAGTAAACCATAGAAAATTCAATGTGGAAATACTATTAAATATTGTAATTAGTAGATATTTCAAATTAATAAAGGATCATGCCTACTACATTTTAGATGCTCCAATCTTGGTGATGATGTGTTTCATTTTGTTTTTTTGAGCTAAATAACTTGGCGAGATCTATTTCAATGTGTTTATCATAGATTTGTATGTTGAATCTATGCTTGGAATAAGGTTGTTCAATTGCACTAAACTCATAATATCTTAATGCTATTATTATCCTTGTATACTTGCATTGATATTTTGGGTGGTTATGAGAGTACTAACCATTATAGTATTGTTTCTTCTGATCTCATCTAACCTTTCGCATCTGATAGACAGAGTGTAACTTGTCATTGTCTATTGATTTTATTTATTGATTATTCTCTCTATCCCTAATCCACTTTTTATCTTTATTTTGCAATTGGATAGGTTAGGATAAGTTTAGATCCAAGTTAGTGTAGACATTAGGAGATATTTAAGATAGATTTTAGAAGTTAAAGTAGAGTATTAAAGCAATTTAATACCTGAAATTTAAAAGAGTTGATCTCTTTTTTGAGTAGAGTTGAACCACTTGACTTCATGTATCTTTGTCCAATTTGATTTAAATACCAACAAAGGCCCCTTGTAAATAAATCACATTGGCCACTTAACTTCTCCAACATAGTCAAGACCTAGCTAAAAGGAACCTTGGAGTTGAACCTTCTTTTCAAGAGAAGTAGAGTGATCTATTATTCTACTTGATGTTGGTAGTGCTAATACCACCATCAATAGGTCCATTACTATACATGGACACCATTAGCCTTTTATTTTTGAGTATTTAGTTTGAATGCATTCTTTTGAGTGGTTTTATACATTGGAATACATGCTAATGTTAGCATTCATTGCACCTTAGAGTGAGGGAAAAATATAATGGTGAAATATGTATACCCATGTCGATTCCCATTTAGTTTTGGGCATATTTTGATAGAATATTGAAATAGAATTACATATCAACAAATGATATGCTCTTGTACAAATTTGGGCTCACTCTTTGATCCTTCACCCATCCTCATTTATAAATACTCCCACACATCCCAACCTAACCTATCCTCAATTTGCATGTACTCTTATAGTTTCCCTATTATGACCCATTTATTATACCTAACCTTCACTTGCATCCATACATTTGTTTCTCCACCTTGATATTTACTCATCTTCATCCTAGGTCAATCTCCCAACATACAAGTTCACCTTGTACTACACAAACTTGACCCCTGATATTCAACAATCTAAATTTAAATTTAATTTTTTCTGACTCCTTCCTATTTCACTAGCCTTTATGGGCTAGCTTGGTATACATTTACATAGATTAAAGGAAAAATTTATTCAATATAGATTAATTCATATCCAAGCATCATTCAAAATCCAAAGTTCTACAAGGATAATCATTCTAGGAATCTTTCAATTTGGAGTACTAAACATAACCTAAATCTACATCAAACTCATCTAGGATGCCTATATGCTTGCGATTTTGTATCCAATCTTTTTCCATGACTATCAAGCGAGTCTAATTAGATCCAAATCAACTCAGAAGAACATGAATCTTGTGATCTGATGATCTCCCCAAGGTATTTTATAAAATTGCTTGTCCTTATGCATGAGCAAATTTCAAAGATAGGGGTGACATCATTTTTTGCAATCTAGAGTGAACAAGGTCATTTCACGAGTTTTAAATCACTTTTGTGTTTCAAGTCAATATTGTAGAGTGCAAGATCAATCCCACAAGGCACATACTTGATCAGTTGACATTTTGGCAACTATTCCCAATATGAATGTCTACCAAAGAAAGAGCATCCCTCTTACAATACCTCAATGATAAAAATCTATGCAACACCAAAACCATTTTATTATCATAATTCCCATGACTAAATATATATTTTTTGAATTTAATTTCATAGATATTACTCAAGTTATTCATTCCCAACTAATAACAATTAATCTAAATTTATTTATTTTAATTAACCTAGATTAACATCAAAATATTCTTCAATTATACTCTCATTCAAACTTTTAACTTCTAAAAGAATTCTATTTAAAAAAATTAAATAATTTAAAATACATTAATGATAACCCTATGCCAAAAAAAATCAATCTAAAATACCTTAATGCTGTGTATTTTGTTTTCTAAATGCAAACATGATAAAAACTTGAGAAACAGACCAAAAAAAACTGTTCGATCTGCCTTTGCTCTGTATAATGCTACCATGCTAGTACCTCACCAAAGGAAAGTAGTGACATCTTTACATCATACAAACTGCATTTACAATAAATCAAAGTTAATTAATGGGATATATAGCTACATTTTCCCATCTGCTCTTGCCTAACCTTACAAGATATTAAAAAACACAAACAGGGCACTTGACTGATAAGAGTAAATATAGATGAAACAGTCACAATATGAGTCTGATTGAGTTTCTATCATTGCTACTATGGTCATTTCAAGCAGTAGAGGAATTTCCCATTATTTCAGTTGGAAAGAAAAAGATTGGGAATTTTCCTCTTCTAACTAATATATGGTGCTGATGCCCTGAACATAACGGAAATTGAAAGCTCGAAAACTCTGGAGTTGAAATGATGTAATGAATGAAGTCTGAAAGGATCGTTCTTCAATTGAAAAATGTAATGAAGCCCTTGGACCAATTTATGATTATGTGCTCCCCTGGCTGTAGACACACTCAAGGATGTTGAGGAACTGTTGTAACCTGCAATGGACCAAGCGTTACAAAATCCAGTGGGTTAGATAAAAAGCTGTGCCATTTGAATTAATATAAACTATAAAGCATGGCAACTACAGGCCAGCTGGGCTTACTGCTGTAAAGGAGGGAAGTATGTCCACGCCACTAATATTGGATGGTAGGTGCATAAATAAAGTCAAATATTGGATGGTAGTAAGTCTGGAACATCAAGACGCTGTGCACTGCCATGCCCCTCCCAAGTATTCAGGAAAGCCCTGTTTAATTTAATTTCAGTAATTCTTTCCTCAGGAGATTGTACAATATTTGCAAATTTACTTGCTCGATTAAAGTTTGTTACACCACAGAATTGTCTGAAATGTGTATAGTTGACATACAGGAAAACTTTTCCAGAGAATGTACAAGAAGAAAAAATTCCTACAACATATCAAATATAGAATACTCGCAACAAACTGAAGATACTACGGTTGTCTATGAAAAAATCTACAGAGAGAGGATAATTTAGTGGAGCAGAGACACCATTCTTCTAAGAAAATGAAAATCATTCTAAAGACAACCTCATTTGATATCCGAACAATCTCAAACATTAACTGAGTGTCTTAAACTGGAATAATGAAGGCTGATGCCAGCAAGTGGAAAGTATAACATACTTTTTTTCACACTCCTGCCCAAGATCATTATTTGGGCAATAGATCGACCTCAGAAATTTGGGAATCCAAATGTTGATATCAATGGAAATTCTTTTGTTACAACACCTCCACTGCTCTTAAGTGGGCTCAGCCGTCATAAACAAATAATATTCATAGAAATTTCTTGTTAAGCAACACCACAATATAAAAAGAGAGTTCAAACAAGCTCTACCTTAAAAGATTATTATTCAATGCAATGGGCATGACAAAATTAAAGGTGAGTACCGGCAATTTCTGGAAAAGGGTGCCATACTCGAATGAAATTTTGCTAAAATAATTGAGAAATTTGAATAAAAAACCTGTACACTGAAAGCAAATCAACGTTCAATAGTCAGGAATAATCTAGCCGGAGGCAAGAAAGAACGTATCCACTCACATGAAACAAACCTCTGGTTGAACTGTAGCGCTCCCCGAAATAGATGATAAACATCCAAGACCAGAGTCTTCAAAGCATATGAGCAATTTATAAAACTAGAATTGAATAATTTGTCCTTTCCACTCAACTCATTGACCTGCAAAGAGTGATGCTAAACTAGTTTAGACATAAGCTGACCTTGATAACAACAAAGATATATAAATCAAAAAACATAGTTTACTGGCTGAGCAGAACAGGTCAAAACAGGTAATAATGCTTATTAAATGTTTGAAATTTCACAATAAGCTTATGTGAAATTTCGGTTTGCTCTTGTATACAGAAATTTCAGAAATCAATATGTCGATTTCTAGCACTCACTCTGGAATTAATGTGGTGATGAAAGACAATGAAAAAACATAGTTGAAGTAACATGTAGATTGAATAAATATTTCAAAAAATTTTCCACATTTATTGAGTTTGTACCTATGCAATTTGAAAGCTAATAAGGACAGTCACAGAAGTGATAACGATAGAATTATATAGAAATTGATTTTGTTGCACTTCTATTTTCAAACAAAGGACTGCATTTACGGAGACCAAAACATGCTCCACTTGGGAATGTCAGTGCCTGATCTAAATACCCAACAGGATATTCCAGACTTCAACTAAAGCCTGGGCAGAAGCCACATAAAGATAAGCTTTATCAGATTTGTACAAACTAGTTTCAAGCTATTCTACAAACCTTCTGCAGAAATGATTATTGTAATAATTATTAACATAAGGAAAATTTGCGAATTAAGCTTACTCTCTTTATTGGTGGTCTGACAATCAGCATTTATGGTATGCTGAATATGCAGGTGTAAAAGAGATGAAGATCACATAATATCTTATTTTGTATAATACATTTTTTTTCTGAATGTTTGAAGAAGAGAATTAATAATGCCATCCATAACTCTCAAACATTTTGCACTCCAAGATTTGCTGAAACACAACACCTAAATCAGAACTGAAAACCCAAATGCATTGCCCATTCCCAATCCCACTTCCCCACCAGATATCTTCCTCCACAATGTCTTCATTTTTTTCATCATCATTGGGAGAAGCAGAATGAATTCCCGAGCATGACACATTGATTTGTAGGCCACATAGATCTGAATTGTTGGAAAATGATGAGGAATCAAATGTCATCATTTGTCCTCCTTGTGGTATCATTCCTGATAGGTTATTATGAGACACATCAAAGTAGCTCAAGTATGTGAGATATTGCAGCTCAACAGGAAACATTCCAGACAATTCGTTTCTGGAAAGATCAAGTGATTCTAGATGTATCATGCTTCCCAAGAATTTTGGAATCTTGCCACTGAAATGATTTCTTGAAACATTGAGAATTATCAATCCTTTAAGGGATCCAATATCCCAAGGTATTACACCTGATAAATTGTTGTCTGATAGATCAAGGCATTTTACTAATCTCAAAATTCTTGTATACTCCATATCTTTTGCTTTGTTCTTAATGATTATGCTATCTATATAAATAGTACTAACCTTTGTAGAGACGAATTCAAGAGTTTATGTGTTTTCTGTCCCATTGCTATCAGACCTTTGAGCTCTAGGATTCTTAAGAACCACAATTTATAAGTGATGATATGTTCCTTTAGTCCATTAAGACCTAATTTCGTTTCTAGAGAATCATATTCTCAAATATATTTGGAATTGTGCCCTTGAGATTATTCTTTTCTAGATCTAACATGGACAACTCAAAGCATTGGTCTAAACTCGATGGAATCTTTCCACTAAACCTATTATTTGACAAGTCTAAAACATACAAATTACTTGACTCACAAATAGAATGTGGAATGGGTCCATCAAATAGATTCTTTGAAAGATCCAAGAAGTTCAAATTTTGTAAAGAAAGGGGAGCATTTCCTTGTAACTTATTATTATGCAAATCAATAACTTTATATCCAAGTAGCTTGATTGGTAAATTACCTATAAACTGATTAGATGAGAGGTTGAGATAAAAAAGGGGCATAGAATCCCATAGCCAATCAGGAATATTTCCACTGAGGGAGTTTTGAGATAAGTCTAGTGAACGCAAGGAGTATTGAGTTGAAATGAAAGCTAGAAAATCCCCTTGCATATTACAAGATCCCAACTCTATGTATTCAAGTTGAAAATTGGCAATATAAGTGGCATTGACTTTAATAGTTAAGATATTCATTGAAAGATACAATC
>VDFB02238938.1:0-18472 GCA_007258455.2 Sequoia sempervirens | reverse complement strand
CAAAAATATCCTCTCAATTGTGTTAGTGTAGTAGGGGGTTGCTAATCGAGAATAGCTTGGATCTTCTGTTGTTCCACTTGAATGCCTTGAGCACTAATGACATGGCCCAAGTACACAATATTTGTAGCCCCTTACAATTAGATTCCTTGGCACAAAGAGTCTATCGCTCAAGTATTCTAAGGATTGTATCCAAGTACCCTAGATGATCTTACTATGTTTTACTACATTTCAAGATGTCATAAAAAACACTAAAACAATTTTTCTTGGCCAACCATTGAATACGTCATTCATTGTAGATTGGAAAGTGGCTAATGCACTCATCAAATCAAATGGCATGATGAGGAACTCAAAGTGTCCATAAGGGCATCTACAAGCTATTTTGTGCGCGTCCTCTTTGTGTATGTGGATTTGATGGTAACTTGATCTCAAGTCAATCTTGGGAATGGGGTATCTATTTTTGATGGTCTTTTTATTTAGTACTCTATAATCGATGCGCATCCTCCTTGTGCCATCCTTTTTCTTCACAAGGACCATTGATGCTGCAAATTGGTTAGAATTGGTTTTGATGTGGCCCATTTCCAATAATTTCTTGATGACCTTTCTCTATCTCCTCTTTGTATGTCTATGGGTGGTGGTAAGCGGTGATCATAACAGTCTTAAGTGCTTAGTTCCAACCTTATGGTATATTGGATGCCCCTATCAAGTGACAAAATTGGAGGCATAACACTAAACACCATACTATGCTCATCTAAAATGGTTTGACTATTAATGTGGAACATGTTGGTGTGTGTTTTATTACCCACCGAACACAGAATAAAATGTCCAAAGACACTCTATCCTCTCTTGAACAAAATCACTGCGTATGCTAAGATTGCGAGAAGATCATATGGTGATTCCAAGGTTTCTTTTGTCAGGTCTTGATGTGTGGATAAGCTCAATGGGCATTGTGATATGTTGGTAATACACAAAGGGACTTACACTTGGCTCATTCAATTCACAATGAAGGTTTAGACAATGAAGCTCTATTGTTTGGGACTTGGATCATGGACTTCAAGCAAACTGAAAAAAAGATAAGGGTTTAGAAGTTCTAATCTACTCCTAAGAATTCAAGAGACGGTATGGACTCGATGGAACCAATAACCACACTTTGCTTCGCCACGCTAGGACAACTACACACAGTGGGTGCAATCTTCAAGGGGTGTGCTTATGATTTTCACGTCATGAATAACTACCATCAAATTGAACAATATTAATTCAGACAGAAGTTAAGCATCCACAATATAGGCTAAGGCTAACTTTACGCATTGAACAAAAATCATTCATTCAAAGAAAGTATGAGCAAGAGTTTCACCAATTCATTCTATCAAATCTTTCATTCATCTAACATACATGAAATAAAAATCTAAGCTATGATGAGGGATAAGAACCATGCAAACTCCAAAATTAGAGAAGTAATCACCATCAATTCAAACAATGCAATACTTATTACTTTGGCATGTTTTGCAACATGCTTGTAATGTCCCCATTTTCCGAAAGCATCGAAGTCTGTGGGCGATTTAGCCTATCAATTGGACTGATAACACTGTAGTTAGAGGATCCTTCGGTAGTAATCAGGTGTTTTTCCTTTCCGAGCTCACATGGGTTCCGGGCCACTCGCTTGACTGCCTTTCCATATACTTTACTATTTATAGTAAGTCACCATTTTAGGGGAGTCAGGGTTACTAAATTTTGTAAGGCACCTGAACAGGTCTTAGATGCAGTGTTGACCTCCTTTGGTTGGATGAGCAAAATATTAAATGTTTAATGATTAATTATCATTAAAGGTACTTTAATGATAATTAAATATTATAAAGTTAAATTATAAAGTAAAAGTGTACTTTATTTTTGATGAGGCCATGACCCTCAATTAAAATCACTCAAAGTACATTTTATATTATTATTTTTGACACCCAAGGTTAGAGATATTATTAAGCTCTTATTAAAACCTAAAGTGGATTCCCCAAAAGAGGATTAAAAGCAACTAAGAGCTCGAATTCCTCTTGAGTGAAATTATAAAGGGCATCAGGCTGCATTCCAAATTCATTATGTCTCTTGAGAATATTAAATTGTGTCTTTGGAGTTCGTGCTTGGAGAGGAAACCAATTAGGGTTTTCTGCCATTTCCGCATTGGAGAACGAAAACTCTTCAGTGTTAGTGCAATTTTGAGGCTATGCAATACCAGCTGATATTATTGCTTGAGAGGGCTTCATTCAGGAGTCCATTTGGAGCTTACAGGTGAAAAATCAACATAGGGTTTGAGGCAGTTTAAAGGTATATCTACTGCAGACCTAAGTTATTCATTGGCAGCCATTATCAATCAGGTTTCAAGCTATTTAATGTGTTGCTACAGTACCCGCACTACAGTGCGCGTGAACAATATTTGCTACAGTACCACGTGAACAGTACCGCGCTATAGTGATTTGCTACAGTGGCGTGAACAGTGTCGTGCTACAGTGTTGGGCATTCATTATTGCAGATTCTGAGCATTTGTTGGGTTCACAGTGGTCTATGGAGCTAGGCATAGCCTTTACAGAGTGAATTGATTGCAAAGGAGGCATCTTGAGTTGCTGTTCATACATTAGGCAGTCTTGATTCCATTTCATGCATTTTCACTTTATTCTGATCTGTCATACCAGCTAGTTCCACTGTACCCTATTAAAGGATCTGAAGGGGAAGTTCGACTAGGGCTTGAAAGACTCACAACACATTGAATATTCATGGCTCCTTCATCTACAACTTCCAGCGCTATCATACATCAAGTTCCTTTGTAATTTGCATACATTCAATGATCATATAAGATGCATTATGATAGCTGTTGTAGGTGCACATTGTGTATCAGATCTTATAAAAAATAATATTTTGGGTGTAAGGCCAAGAGTCTTGGCATCTTATGTTAGTTTTGTAATAGGAGATTGCATTTCACTAAGGATATCATCTTGAGGAGTCATATATGGTTGTAATGTTCCTTTTAAATCACAGTTTGGATGCTTGACAATTGTTTGATAAAATGTCTCCTAGCTGAAAGTGCTTATTTCATTAAAAGCTCATGTATTGCATTCCTGGCTAGCTAAGCTTAAGAAATAACTGTGATGTTTACATCCCAAATTGTGACATTACAATTTACCATCACCAGATAGGGTAAAAGTGAATTCTGGAGGTAAATTAATGATGCTTGTACCTTGTTTTCAATATGAATGTTGTTTCATTTGATGTTATTCTTGGTGAAATACTGCATAAAGGAGAATAAAAGGTTATTAATTTGTGAAGAATCTAACTTTTGAAATGTTTCATGTATTCTGCTTCGTTTTGAGCATATGACTCCCGTTGTTGTGTCATGGTGTGCAGGAAAGAGGACCAATCCTCTAGGCAGAGGAGAGATATCACTCGGGGAGGAACTTGGTCGGGTAAACAGTAACGAGTACCAATTGGGCATACACACACATATTATATACTAAGTAAGCTAAGTCAGTTAAAGTTATGGCTAAGTCATCCGTAGGCTTGTTTGTTGACATTAGGAGTCTTATCTTCTTCTGTATGCATGAATAAGTGATGCTTTCCTGTGTAACTGTTTATCGAATTATGTTATTGGTTAGGAGGTAGGCATGGATACATGTATATAGTATATATACATATCCATAAGTATATTCATGTCGATGCAAACATATGAGAGCAAATGGATATGCCGTACATGTACATCAATATAAATACATTTGTGTATACGTATAGGAAAATATACAAGCAAATATACATGTATATATACCCCCAAACAACCTGATATATATGGATAATAATAATATTATTTTAATATCGCCTTGGAATTTACATACACATATTTACATGAATACGTAAGTATGTATATTGAAAGTATGCTGACTGGCTCACAATATACATATTTAACAATAATTACGTATAAGTGTAAATATTTAAATATGTAAGTGTTTATATATATATAAATATATATTTATAATTATAGTTTTACTTAAATAAATATATGTATATATGTAAATATATTTAAATAGTAATATTTAATATATATATACACATATATATCGTAGTAAATAAATCTATAATATAAATATATAAATATATATATTAAATATATAAGAATATTTGAATTTAATATTATTACCATGAGTAATTTTGGAAAATTGAATTTTAAATTACCTTGGGTAAAATTGTAAATCAAATTACCCTGCATAGTTAAGTCTTTATTAAAGCCTATATTACAACTTTGGAAATAATTGATTAAATCACTAAAGAGTATTGAACCTTGGCTTTTGATAGCAATTTTATTTGGAGCTTTAAATAAAACGCATTAACCCGTGAAAGCAATTTCAAATGGGAAATATTTCATTTGAAGACTTCATTTTGAATCGCACCTCTTTGTTAAATCATGCAATGATAAATATTTCATTGTGAACTTTATTAAAAGCATTTGAATATGTCAAAATAGAAGAAGAAGAAGAAATGCCGTGAAAAGGAAATCGCGCCTGAAGCGCACGGCTGCGACTGGGTCTGAGAGAAAGATGCGAATGCTATTCTTCTGGCAACAAAAATGGCAACGTGGGATTGTTGCAGGCTTGACCTCTTCATTGGGACAAAGTTTTCAAACCATTTACATCAAAAATGCCCTGAAAACTGCAAACGCCTGTAGGTGTCAAGCTCTGGAATTCGCCATGTGATGTTTGCTTCAAACTTGGCTTGAGAGGATAACGTTTCACCTGGGATTTCCGCCACAAATCCCTCAGAAACTTCTAAAAATGTAGTGCTGGCAGCATGGATGCCATATAAAGTGGAAATTAGTTGGGCAGGAAGCACTATAAAAAAGCCGTTCGGCTCAGTCTTCTAACACAATTTTAGAATGTTGCTCATTTTTCTAAAAGATTTCTAAGCATTTCCGAGTAATCATCATTAGCTGTGAGTGAGTTTTTATTACTGCTGTGAGAGTATTCACCATTTCTGAGAGTAATAAAAAGGGACTGAGATTATCTTCGGTTGTGTTAAGAGTTCAATATCAGAGACAGAGGTGACTGGAAGTCTTTTGGCTGGAGGCTAAAAGTGCAGCATATTCACTCAAGTTCAGTATCCGTGGAAAGCATTTACCAGGCATGCTTATCTCTTCATACTCTTGAACCCAATTCTAAAATTAAATCTGCTATTATACTTTAGAAGAGTTTCTAAATTAAGTCTGATTTCATATCATCTGAATAGGATATGGTGATAATTCTTTTCACTATGCTTTGGAACGAATTTCTGAAAGAATAATTTTAAAGTGATGCAAAGTTAAGAATTATTGTTGGTTCTTAAAACTAGGAGTAATTTGTGATTTAGGAAGGATATTGCATGTTTACTGTTATTAGCTCTTGTTTACATTAGTGTACGAATTACACTAGGATTCATAGATGCATTGAGGAGTAAACTGCTTTAATTGTATTGACTCCATAGAAGGAGTGTATGTTTTCATAGAGCTATTTAATACTAGGGAATGAATTGAGGATATTTAATAAGTTACCGATCACAACTAGTTGTAGATTAGCTTAGTCAAGTTAATGAAGCTCCTAGGATGATGATGTCCAGTATAAGGGAGATAGTTGTGAGTACTTGTTAAGTTGTCCTCCTTTCTAGTAGATAGCTTGTTGTAGGACGTCTAGGGTACGGACTACCCCGATAGACCAACCTACGCGTAGTGTAAGAAAGCCTTAATGCAAATCGGCCCTGAGTAGTGCATATGATAAATGACCTTCATTCAAAGTACTGAATGATAATACTTTGGCCAAAGTAGTGAAATGTACAACATTCACCTAGGTGTGAAATAGTTGAGACTACACTGTCAGTTCATTGTGATCCCGAAGTACATACTAGTTCAAGAGATGTCGTATGCACAGGACCTAGTTATGTAGGAACACAACACTATGCTCAGTTGGTAATCGTTAAAGGATGCCCTACCAATCTCTTTCTTCATAGCCATCTATCTAACGATAGGGTAAAAGCGGGGACCGTGATTATAAGTCCGCGGGTTACGAAAAGCCACCAGTGATGCTCTCCCTCCTACAGTTTCCATGCACCAAGATTTGGAAAAGGACTGACTCCTCGGACCTTCTTAACAATTACTATTTGTCTCCAAAGCTCACGGGAGCCATGTTAGTTAAGGCATGCATTCCTTGCTCCATGTAATTTGTGAAGCATTACATTGAGATGGAATCCCATTGTAAATTGATATAGCAACATGTTCATGTATTATCAATAAAGAAAAGGAATTTTTTTATTGCAATGTCATGATAACACGTTTACATACTTGAAGGATGTAAATTATGAAAAATTTAATTGTATGGCTCATGTTGTTTCAATCAGATTTGCATTTAGTCCTTGCATACATCATTATAGTGTTAAATCTCAAGTATCTTGACCACTTAACATCATTACAAGTTAAAAAAATCAGACTGTAACATCAAACCAGCAAGCTTAAAGTTGCATTTGACATGTTTGACAAAAGTTCAAGAGAAGCAAAGTAGAGTTTTTGAGTCAGCTTAGGCTAGGCCTTTAATAAAGGGTATCAGAGCCGTGCTCTCAACCTTGGGTAAGTTTCAATTGCAGTTCAAAAGTTTCAGTTAAACAACATGGTTATTTCCCAGAGGCAGTGGGACAAGAATATGGAGAAGCTTAAACAAAGTTTGAAAAGGTTGGATGAAAATCAGAAAAGGATGAATGAATTGATTTCAGACCCTGCAAACCTTGACAGAATTACACGGTATATGACTTCCATTTCTAAGAAGTCTACATCAACAAAATGAAAGGAAGGAAGAACAAGAGGTCTCTACAAGTGAGGTATCTAAAAACCTCTACAATGAGTTTTTATCAGTTGGTGACCAGCAGAACAAAAATCAGACCTTAGAAAACGAATCAGAAAATTCATTTGATGACAATGAATCCCAAGATCATGATGTGGATGGACACACAGTCACCTTGGAAGTGGAAGTGTGTGAAGATATTGTTACATCAGCAGCTTCTACCTCGCCAGTTGAGCCATCCTATGAGGTGCATAGATGATAGCATACATGACGCCATCATGGCCATAACGCTGATCCACATCACAAGCAGACGACAAACTGGAAGATCGGTGTGGAAACGTTCCATCACAAGCGGCATCACGCCAACGCCATCGACGTGACGGCCGTCACAAACCGCTGACATCTGACGCTGCTTCGCCGAGGTTAATACCTATGGTTGAGACTTTGATGATGAGCATGGATAGCCTTTACAGATACATGCACTTCTGGTGAAGCGATAGATGAACAAAATTAATTTACAACTACTTTTGCAGATAGAGATTTTTTCTCGAGTGGATTGCATGAGCTATGATGCATTGCGGTGGAAAGGAAGAGATGTTGATTGCCTACTCCATAAGCTTGCGGTGACTATGGGACTGCTCAGAGTGCCTGGGGCTTGGCTCCCTTCTTCAAGAGTCAAGCAATTACGATTGAGAAGCATGAGGAGTTGAGTTTGGCACAGTATCCACCAGCTGCAGATATAGTACAGTTACATATAGAGGCAGTTGATGAGGATATTATATCCACGGGTTGTAATGAGGATGTGGTTACATCTATCACAGATATAGGTACAAAAGTTTCAGCTGGGATGAATACCTTGGTTGAGAGCAGTTGAGAACCACTAGTTGCATCAAGTTCTCCTGAGGCCAGTATCGTGACTATTGATGTAGGACAGTTTACTAGTAGCTCTTGTGTCACAATGGTGGATTCTCCTGAGAGTTGTGTGGTAGTACATGACGCTACTCCGTCCTCCTCACAGGGCATTCACAGAGTGTCATCTGGTTGGGAGTGTGGCTCTCATGTTGATTTGTTTCCATCTCCTGAAAGCAAATTTGTCACTTCATCCCATGTAGCTGATTTTGGATGCCAGCTTGTTGTTTTTCAGAGTCAGAGGGATCAGCTGCTTGATTCAAGTGTTGTTAGTGATGAGCCATTGACAGAGGTTGGAGCATTTTACCGCGACTACACAGTGAGGAGTGCTCATCACTCTTCTTTTGATCCACACACAGAGGACTTGATGATGCATCGGTGTGGATTGGCTCCGGGATTATACCATCCTTTGTGGGATGGGTATTCACCATCTTCAGAAGATGGGATTAGCGGTTGCGAGCGCTCGACTCAGTGGTTTATGGGGGATTACTTGCAGGGACAGCTATCAGTTATACATCATGCTGATATGTATCCAACAGGGTTTGCTACTTCTATGTCACAAAGTTTTCTTATGGGTACATGGTTACAGGATGACTATGGTGTCAGTGGGCATGATGGTTTGGTTAGTTATCACATCCATGGGAGTTTACCGAGAGCTATAGAGAGATATTGTGTTATAGACGCTTCCAGATATTTTTATCTCTATATGGCGAATGGATGTGGGGTTCAGTTGTTTTGGGATCCAGGAGGCGACAGGTTTGGCACAGTGTATTGGATGGGTCCCATTGGTTTGCTTCACCACTTCTGGCATGGTGAAGTTGAGATCAGAGTAGCGCAGAGGAAGTCAGAGGGTATTAGGCTTGGCAGACTTCCATTCCGGGTTTGGGATCCAGGGATATTTTGCGCAACTATGTTTATGTTGGTGCTACAGGAGTTGGTTAGGGATGTGTGGGACATTTCACAATTCTTCTTTTGGGCCTCCCGAGGATTGGAGTTTCTTTGCAGTGGAGATTGCTTGGGGACAAGCAATTTCAGGGAGGGCGGACTGTAATGTCCCCATTTTCCGAGCATCAGAGTTCGTAAGGATTAGCCTATCAATTGACCCTCATAGGCTAACACTGATAGTTAGAGGGTCCTTTGTGGCAGTAATCAGGGTGTTTTTCTCCTTCAGAGCTCAATATGGGTTCAGTTTCGCCTTCGTTTGACTCAGTTCTTCATACTTACTATTTATAGTAAGTCACCATTTTAGGGGAGTTAGGGTTACTAAATTTAGTAAGGCACCTGAACAGGTCTCAGATGCAGTGTTGACCTCTTATTTGGTTGGATGGGAAAAATATTGAATGATTAATGATTAATTATCATTAAGGGTACTTTAATGATAATTAAATATTATAAAGTTAAATTATAAAATTAAAAGTGTACTTTATTTCCGATGAGGCCATGACCCTCAATTAAAATCACTTAAAGTACATTTTTATATTATTATTTTGGACACCCAAGGTTAGAGAGATATTATAAAGTTTTATTAAAAACCTAAAGTGGATTTCAAAAGATGATTAAAAGCAACTTAAGAGGTCGACCTATTTGAGGAATTATAAAAAGGGCATCAAAGGCATTCGAAATTCATTATGTCTTGGAGAATATTAAATTGTCTTTGGAGTTCGTGCTTGGAGAGGAAACCAATTAGGGTTTTCTGCCAATTCCGCATTGGAGAACGAAAACTCTTGAGTGTTAGTGCAATTTTGAGGCTGTGCAATACCAGCTGATATTATTGCTTGAGAGGGCTTCATTCAGGAGTCCATTTGGAGCTTATAGGTGAAAAATCAACATAGGGTTTGCGGTAGTTTAAAGGTATATCTATTGCAGACCTAAGTTATTCATTGGCGGCCATTGTCAATCAGATTTCAAGCTTTTTATTGCTGCTACAGTAAATGCTACAGTGCACATGAACAGTGCCGTGCTACAGTACCACATGAATAGTACGCGTGAATAGTAAACGCTACAGTGCCACTACAGTATAATCCAGATTTGCAAGGGTTCTATGTAGAATATATTTATTGCTGATTGCTACAGTGGCGTGAACAGTGTCACGCTACAGTGCTGGGCATTCATTATTGCAGATTCTGAGCATTTGTTCGGTTCACAGTGGTCTATGGAGCTAGGCATAGTCTTTACAAAGTGAATCGATTGCAAAGGAGGCATCTTGAGTTGTTGTTCATACATTTTGGGCAGTCTTGATTCCATTTCATGCATTTTCACTTTATTTTGATCTGTCATATCAGCTAGTTCCACCAGCCTATTGAAGGGACGGCTGAAGGTGAAGTTCGACTAGGGCTTGAAAGACTCACAACACATTGAATATTCATGGCTCCTTCATCTACAACTTCCAGCGCTATTATACATCAGGTTCCTTTGTAATTTGCATACATTTAATGATCATATAAGATGCATTATGATAGCTGTTGTAGGTGCACATTGTGTATCGTAAGGCCAAGAGTCTTGGCATCTTAAATTAGTTTTTAATAGGAGATTTCATCTCACTAAGGATATTGTCTTTGAGGAGTCATACATGGTTGTAATGTTCCTTTTAAATCATCATTTGGATGCTTGACAATTGTTTGATAAAATGTCTCCTAGCTGAAAGTGCTTATTTCATTAGAAGCTCATGTATTGCATTCTAAGAAGGTTACGAACAAGCTGTACTTGCATTTAGTCCTTGCATACATCATTATAGTGTTAAATCTCAAGCATCTTGACCACTTGACATCATTACAAGTTGAAAAAATCAGACTGTAACATCAAACCAGCAAGCTTAAAGTTGCATTTGACATGTTTGACAAAAGTTCAAGAGAAGCAAAGTGGAGTTTTTGAGTCAGCTTAGGCTAGGCTCATCACATACAAGTTTTATCTGTATTCACAATTAATCCATCTATCTATAAGTAACTAGCACTGAAGCAAAATGAAATGCCAAAACAGTAATGATGAAAATAGAACAAGAATAAAATGCATTGTGTCAGATAAAAGAGAGAAATGAAACAGCATTAAGGTTCTTCAAATTACATACATGCCATCCTTGGACTCAATGCATACATAAAGGCTGTCATGAAGTAGTAGAACACAGCAATATGTTGAGCCAAAAACCGGTCAAACCACCTTTCATTTCCTCCCAAAGCCTGAAAGTAAAATTGAAACAAATACCATGGTCATCATTTGTAGGATTACAAACCCACCAATTTCCGAAGGGTATTGAAATACATCAAGAATGGCAGCAAAAGTCAAGATTTATTGTAATGATTGAATAAAAACTTGCAATATATATAATTCTCTCCTCTAAAAGAAACAGCCATAGTTGATATTCATGAGATATACAAGAAAATGGAAATGCAATGATTGTAAATTCATGGCATAATGGTTGTAGAAAATAAAGAATAGTATTGAATTCGGATTCAAAAGGCCAAGAAGAGAAATTAATCATTATAGTGCCCACTATTGTGTCCATTTTTGTACACCAAATTGTAATATATCTTGTAATGTCTCTAATTTTTATTTTTTTTAATTCTCCGCAAGTGTTAAGATGAAATGCAAAATCCTCACACTTTTTTATCACCAAGATCTTGATGTGGACAAAGTGAAAGCATATGATGATTGGGACAATAACTTACTACAGACAAGCCACATAGTCCTATGCAGTATGCAGTACAGAAATATATATAATTAACCAGGTCATGGCAGCATTAACATCCAAACTTACAATACAAAGGTAATCTGGCAATGAACCACACAGACCTTTACAATATGAATAATAAAGCAATCAAATCCTCTTCTGTTTCAATTCTAGGAATTATAAAAAATAGTTGTCCAACAATTTGGAAAAAAAAAAATCAAATAGTTGGAAAGAAAAATATGTAACATATAAAATGTAAAATACCCAGAATAGGAGCTGATTTATTTGAGAGTACAAATGAAGGATGAACAAGTGCTACAAACTGAACCAAAACCTAGTGAAGTCCTAAAGAAGACAACCAAAAAACTATCACAAGAATTAACCACTTAACTGTTGTGATAAATAGGCATGAACAACTCCACACCCCAACTGATAGGAGGTGTCATACATAGTCTATAACCCTGAACAGCCAGCAAGGTTGATATTGGAAGAGGGTGTTGAAATATTTTGTCATTGATATCAAAGGTAATGTTGTGGCTTGTTTGTGCTACTCTGATATACTTGCTCAGTTTTTTCAATGTAAATGATATGTTCGTTATTTGAGGCGGATCACTTGTGTCAGCATACTTGTTTTTCTTGCACCAAATCAGCTCCAAGTTAATTTCAATGTGTTATGCCTTGTCAGCTTTGAATTTTCAACATTACTGAGTCATTTCTTTTATAATGCCTTGGTCAAATTATTTCAGACGACTTCTCTATATCTAGACATTTAATTTATTTCAGATGATGACTCTATTCATTGGCGACGACATTGTAATAGCTTGTCTAAATTAGTGAAGGCGGCTCATGCATTTCTGACATCTCTATGTGACAGCTTTAGATTCTCTTCGATCATTAAAACTCCTCCATTACATTTTCTTAAAAGGTTTTATGATGGAAGCATCGTGTGGAGTTAATGGGATATTCGTTTCAAGATGGCAGTATTGTTTTATGCGACTTTATTTGAATAGTTGTTGAATTGGTGATTATAAAACTCAAATATGTTCTTCAGAAAATGTGCGAACCTTATTTCTTCAGAAAGACGTGAGCATTGAAAATAACCGCCATAAATTATTATGGGTGTCGAGGCTGCATTGTGTATGTGAGCGGCTTTTTATTGTGAGAATGAGGAAGCCATGATGTTAACATAGTTATCGACTCGAGCAAAGATAAGAAAAAATTGCGGGTTCAGATTCTTTGCCTGTTATTTTATTGTTCCTCGTGGTTATTATACATGCCATCGCTATTATTTCTCATGCTACGAGCTATATAATTTATGGAGTTTTAAATTTCTGGCAACAATGATTTTCCAAAGGAGTCGTGGTGTTTTAGTGTATGTGGATGCATATATATAGATATGCATGAGTTATATTGATCTGGTTGCGGGGTTTGAAAAACTGGAAAGTGTGATGGATTTAAAACGCCTTTGCTACCTTAGTTTTGGTTCAAGTCGTATGCAAGCAATGCCATATGAAGGCCATTAAATTTGCCACATTTTCTCCTTGGTTGATGTGTAGAGAGGTATGCAGATCGTGTGTTTTGATTGGTGCGTGAATGCCTTGTCTTTGTGGCATTTTCTTCTAAGCCAGCGTCATATCTTCTTGTATAGTTATGAACATTTAAACTCTTGCATTCATTTTTCTGTCAATGTTCATATTGGAGCAGTGTCATGTTATCATATGTGCTCAACTTGGATGTTATGCATTTTCCAGACTAGTCTGAATATGTGTATCAGGGTGTTGGGTGTGAAGCGTGTGACGTATGGGTGTGTGACCTTTTAAAGAAAGTTTTGTTCCACTTATGCTGTGAGCATGAAATGCACGTATTGTCTTTCAGAAATGATATATATCTTTGCATATAGATATCACAAAATGTTTACACCAGCAAGCCATATACTTGTGTGTATCTATATTATGCAGTAGTCAGAATTTTCTCTATCTTACGAAGGTGCCTATGATTTACCTGTCTTGATCTTTGTGGAATACACAGCCTTATAAGATGTTTGTTGGACTTTTAATAGAAGCTTCTAAGATCCGATAAGTTACAGTACTACATATGGATACATTTCCATGCATTATGTTGTGCAGGTTTTATGAAGACTGGTTTTTGGAGTGAAGTGTGGTTTTCGGAAGCTGAGTTGTTCATATATGGTATTCATTCCTGTCTCTGTTTGTCAGGTGCATATTTTGATGTCAAGAATTAGAGTTGCAATGTTGTGATAATCTTCAATGAGTTGGTGCTCACGCTGGAGTTGGTGCTTCTAGTGAGTTGGTGCTCACTTTTGTAATCTGGGTCGGTACCCTTTGAAGTGAATATAAGCATAGTTTTGTCATGGTTTTTTACTCGAAAGGGTTTTCCACGTAAAATTGGTGTTCTCCTTGTTGATGTTTGCTCTTACTATTCTATTTGTTGTTTCATATGGTTTCATATGTTCAAAAGTTTAAAATACTGATTCACCCCACCCCCCTCTCAATATTTTTTGTGTGCTCTTCAGAGGGGCCTGATAGAAATCTATTACATTGCTACATTTGTTCCACAAATCCACTACAATCTCCATAAACTCCCAAATTCCCTTTCCTTTGTATGCACTCAATTAAAACTATCTTGTATGGCTGCAATTGGACTGATACAACTGATATAACAGAAGTACAACCAACTATAAACACAACAAATGTTGATACAATTCTTCTAGAGTGTTGCGGCCAGCTTGATGAAGAAGAAACTAACCAAAAGTACAAATATGACCAGCAATAACTCATAAAATCAATCTGAAAAAATTGCATAAAGTTATTCAGCTACAATACTTAGCCCAACTGTGACCTCTTTGTGAAATCATTGAATGGATTGAAGGACTTTTGTCCTCAATTTAGAACTTAAGGGTTTTCATCCTCAAGAGTAAAGATGAAGCCTGTTCAATCTTGAAAGAAGAAGTTTTTGTTTTGTAAAATGGATGCCTTCCTCATACCTGTTGTGACCTTTTCACACATCGCCCCATTCAAGATGGGGACCCCCTAAATTTTGCTCTGTTCCGGTCTTTTGGCTTGGGTTTTCTCCTCTCTTTCACTTCCTCGCTCTTTTCCGCATGTCCTGGCCTTTCTGGGTTGTGTCCGTCATTGAGCTTAAACGCCAAAAAAAAAAATTCTGACCAAGTCTGAAATTAGGGTTTCATCGTTTCTGGCCAATTCAGGGGCAAGTAAAGTGAGAAAATTGAAAATTGAACTTAATATTGTTGTCGTGCTTAGACATCCAAATAGGCTTCCAAATGTTTCATCAACCTGTAGGTACTTACTATTTTTAGTAAGTCCGCAATTCAAGGTAATTTGTCGCCTATTTTGAGATCTCCGACCATCACACGGCATTCAAAGTATACCGCCGTTTGCATGCCAAAATTTGGATAAAAAAACTAATTTAATTTACCATTTTTAGCAAAACCGCCTGTAATAATCGCGGCGCGATGCAGAGTTTTCGCATGTCCGCATATTCCCTTCCTCGGTTTCGAGATCTTTTCAGAACGAGAGTAACATGTGTGCCGATGATTATTTCGTGGATTCAAATTTCTTCCGAGGTTATTTTAGGGTTTGCATGCTCTGGTTTCTTTTGCATGTCAGATTCTCATGGTTTTTGAGAGCTTCAAGCATGGTGTGACACGCAAATCCAGGATTCTCACCTCAAGAAGGAACTTGCTATTTTAGCTGTGTAACCTCCGCTAGCCGCTTTCCCGCCAGCTTCTCGTAATCACAAGCCGCATCGCAGCTGCCAATGTAAAACGAGAGTAAACGGAGATCTTTTGATACGCATGCGCATAAGCTAGGGTTTCCAACTTCGAGCCTAAAAAATAGGCATCAAAAGTCAAAATCTTCAAAACCTATTGTAAACCATCACACAAGATTCTTCGCTTGATCACCGGGTGAAATTCCAAGTCAATCCGAAAGCACTTACTATTTATAGTAAGTCAAATTGGAAACATGCTAAAAATAGTAAATAAGTCGCGATAAAGCGCCGTCGAAGTCATCACGCGGGTGAGGATCGCCTCATTCAAATTTCAACTCGATCGGAGCTTGGGAGCTATCAGAAACATGAGCTTACTATTTATAGTAAGCCACCTTCAAAAACAGGCTATAAATAGCAGGGCGACTAAAGGTGGCAATGCCGACAGGTTGATAAGGTTATGAAGACGCTATGTTTAAAATTTCAGGTTGATCCGAGCTTCAGAAGTACAAAATTGAGAGGACTTACTATAAATAGCAGGGCACGTAGGCTGGCGAGGATGATGAAAAATTTGTCTAAGTCTGGAACTTCGTCTGGCAGGCATGGAGAAATCCGCTCATCTCAGCTAGAGGCATGAAAAATTTCTAAGTGTGAGTTTATCCACCACCCGGGGCAAAATGCGCCCAAGGCAGGAAAGTCAAAGAGAGTCAAAGGTTTTCGTCCTACTCAGGGGTCCAAATGCGCCCAAGGAGAAAGAGGGAAAAAGCTTAAAAAGTTTCTAAGGCATGAAAATCCGCCTCACACATCAAAATGCGCCCATCCTTCACAAGCATGGAAATGCGCCCAGAATCCAAGGTGGAATAAAGTCAACAAGTCAAAGGAAATTCGTCCTCCTCAAGGGGCAAAATGCGCCCAAACTTGTCCATGTGAAGACAAAATTTTGGAAGGTGAAGGGTCACCCAAAGATGTTGGAGATTTCATCCTTCACAAGTATGGAAATGCGCCCAACTTGCATGCTCGTCCTCCTCACCCTCCTAAATGCGCCCAAATGAGCTCACATGAAGACAAAAAACGGAAGTTGAAAAGTCACATGAAGGCATTTGCAAGTTCGTCCTCCTCCTACAAGGAAATGCGCCCATGTTTGGATGGTAAATGGTAAATACAAGTGGTAAATAAGGTGAAAAATGTTACCTAGCATGGTGAAGGCTTGTACGTTATCCTCCTCCACACTTAGAATGCGCCCAAGGGGAGTTAAGTGAAGTATGCGCCAAAAGTAGGGGAGTCATAAGGTGTTAAGGATATTTTCTAAGGCTTATGCTAAGCGTTGAAATATCCCAAGGCATTAAGAATAAAATGTTAAGTGTGATGTGTGCCAAAAGTAAAGTTGATATAAGGCGTGGAAAATATTTCAAGGTGTTGAGAGTTAAAATGAAGTGTGCGCCTAGGGAGTTATATGGTGATTTTAAAAATCTTATAGGCGTTGAAATGTTTTGAAGTATGCTAGGCGCCTCAGGGGAAGAAACAAAATATTTTCTAAGTGTTAAAAAATTATCTAAGGCGTTGGGCTTTTAAATGAATTTTTTTTCCTCAGTGTGAAGTGATATGGGATGAAGTGGAGATAAAATGTACAAGGCGTGCCGGGAATGAACGAAGTTGATAAAAAAAATTCCTCTCCACTGGCAATCAAAATTTTCTAAGGCAAATTTTCCAAATGCAAAGAGATGATTTAAATATTTTCTAAGGCAAATTTTGTTTTCCTTGGAAAATATGCCTAGAGCTCCAAGTTGATGAAATTTCTCAAGAGCACGAGCAACTCTTCTCAGTGATAAATCCAGAGACAATGATATTTCAAGTTCTTCAAATTTTTCAAGAAGTCAGAGCAACACAGAGTGATCACGGGCGAAGAACGAATTTAAATGATGGAAATATATTTTTCTAAGGTTCAAAATTGAAAAATTAAATGAACCCGTTCGTTGAGTACCCATCGATTCGAGGCGTTCTGAAGAAAATTTGCTTCTGGGTACTGAATATTTGTGATGATGAATGGATTTCCAAGTCTTCTGAGCTTCGCCGACACTTTTTCAGTGAAGAATTTGATCAGTGCTCGAATGGTGAATTTTCCTAAGGGAAAATTTTAAATTTTCTAAGGCAAATTTGAATAAAATGAGTTTTCAAGATGAATTTTCTTCGAATGATGAATCTGAAGGGAGTTGCCTAGATAAGTTTGTTTAAATTCTTCGAAGATGAATTTTCCAGAGCAGATGATGAAGTTAAAAAGTTCGAATTCAAGTGACAAAGCTCCGGCTGGTGAGTTAAAAGAAGATGAATTAAATTTAATTTTCGAAAGCAAAATCTAAAACGCCAGTCAAAGTCAAGTTTCTAGAAGAATAATATTCCCGACGACTGGAGACAAGTGTCAGAAACACCAGGGAGGGAAAATTCGAATTCTTGAAGTAGAGTAGTGGAGTTTAATGGCACTGGCTAAAATTAACTTCTTCTAGAATTCGAGTTTTAGCTATAAAATGGAGAGGTTTTTCACTTGTTTTCACAGCTGGAAGTCGAACTTGCTCTAAGGGTGAAGCATTGCAGTGAGTTGCTGAAGCTTGAAGGAATTTGAAATTGTTGCTGAGAAGTTGAGTTTGCTGAGGAGGCGCACTTGGGAGTTGATTAAATTTGTGCTGAGAGAAGTACGCCTTAAGTTGCTGAGAGGTACTTGCTGGTTGGAGAAGGTACGCCATTGCTGAAATAGAAGAGGTACGGCCTTTGCTAGTGTTGAGGCTGAAGTTTGAAATCTGATTTGATTGAGCTTAGTTGAAGTTGCCATTTGAAGGACGCCTTGAAGCAAAGAAATAGTTGAGAACTTAGAAGCACGAATTTGCTAGCTTGATATTTGCTGATTGCTGATACGAAGACATAGAAGTTAAAATTGCTGATTGCTGATTGAGAAGTGAAGTCATCAGAGTTCACTTAGAAATCTGTTCTAAGTGTTGGAATTTGAATTTATTCAAGAGAAGAAGCTGAGGTTTGCAAAACACGAAAGATATTGCAGCTTCTAGAATTCGATTGCAGCCCCTATCATGCCTTATTTTATTAAATTTAATTGCTGATGAATGTTTGTTATGTTGCAGATGGCTAAAGCAAGGACAACCGGAAAGGACAATGGTGCCTCCAGACAAGCTGTGATCAAGAAGCTCAGCAAAACGTTCATGCCAGAGTCAAAGTTTATTTCAAAGCTGGGCAAGTTGACGGACACTAATTTGGGCTCTGTCAACCTGGAGACCTTCAAGAACAGGCTGTTTTGAATTGGAAGTCATCGGGCTTCGGT
>VDFB02238935.1:0-11854 GCA_007258455.2 Sequoia sempervirens | reverse complement strand
AGGATTCTTAGGATGGCCTATGGGGTATGTAGGAGGTCCATTAATCAAAGGGGACCTAATAGACACTTGCAAATTCATAACCTCAGTGGTCTTGGTTTGTTATATCTCTAATAAAGGGAAATTGAGAATCACCTTTTTATCTAAGTAAGATACATTACTAGTGTTTCCATGTTCTAGTACCATTATATTCTCCCTAGAAGCAGATTTTTTAGAACTACAAATCAAATGTTTTGATAATTAAGGCTTGGTTCATCTAAAATAACTTCATCAGAATGTGGAGGTATTAATTGTTGGCGGTTTTGTTTACGATTATTGATAGTGGGAGATTAGGGAGGCTCTATTTGGTTTTCATGGGTATGTGCAAGCATAATCATGGAAAAATAGGCACTTAAGTGGAAAAAAATTCAAAAAAATCGAGGGTTAGGCAACTTGACGTAAAAATTTGAATAATTTATCTATATTATTTCAAAATAATGAAATAATCGAATTTGTAGAAAATTGAATTTAGTTTTGAAACTACTAGGTATATTTTAAAAAATAAAAAATCTATTTGGTGAAATTTTGAAATTTCAATGCAGTAGTACTTAAATTTTAGATTATGAAAGAAAAAAAGTAGGTATACCATCTAACCACCCTATGCAATAAAATAATATTATTTTTTTATAATATTTTAGATATAAGTAGAGGACTCATGTCGATGCTGATGCATATTGTTTTATAATTTTTTTCCATGTAAATAATTAATTATGATTTTTATTACAACTTTTAAAAGAAATATAAAATCATATGTTTAACCACTATAGCAGTCAAAACTTCATGAAATTCATTTTCTTTTTTTAATCCTATAGTATGTGAAGCAGATACCCAACATGTTTCAAATTAAAATGTATGATACCATTGAAAACTATGAATTATTTTTCAATTTAGCCTATCAATCGGGACTTTAATTAAGAACAAATAAATGAATAATAATTATTTATTAAATTCAAAGTAAAGGCATAATTTATATTGTGGTGGAAAGTTGGGAATCTCCTTGAAGCCATTTTTTGTTTCATCAATTTTGGGTAAAAAAGTCTTTAGCCACATGGGCCATCATATCCTTACATATCTCACTTGCCCCATCATGATGCTTGCACATGCTCTCATGTTTTACACCGGAGTCTCATTCCCTTGTTCCATATTATCTACCCTACTAGGAGAGCTTGTAATATGTTCATCCAAGTTTGAAATTTGTAAAGTAGCTTCAACACAAGTGGGAGAGGCATCAAGAGAAGGACCACTATAATTTTCGAATAGATTGTCCCAAATGGTAGGATAATTAGGGAAGGGAGGGTCAAGATTCTCGTAACTCTTAATAGGGGTATCCTCTAACACCAAGCAATCCGTGTGGTGTCGAGAGGGATATTAGGAGAAGGAAAATGTTCATGGTTATGGAGATTATGTAAGGTGATGTTTAGAAATTTTTCTATGATCTCATCATCTTCTTGTGTTGTGTGATCATCATGATGACTTATTGTGATGTCCTCTTCATTAGTAATGTTATGTCTAATAGGAGAGGTAAGAGGAGAAAAACAACTCAGATTGTCAAATCTATCATCAATTGGTTCTTCTAGCACTATAATATCCACTTCAAAAGTGTGAGAGATAATAGGAAAATAACAACTGTGATTGTTATGATTATCCAAGGTTTATTTCACTATAAAAACCTTACTCACAGAAGGGATACTAGGATAGGGATCAATGATGAACAAAAAGAAAGGAGAAAGGAGCTCATATTCATATGCACCTAATAAAATTTTCTTACAATATGCAATAAGATTGTAAAATATGATAACTATAGATTTTTGTAATGAAAGCATGATGTAATGATTATTCTACAAATTTGACATGTATCCTTGCTAAAGCAAACATGAAAAAGAGGAATGCAATTTTTTAGATTGTAAGGATGATAATTGACTGATTATGTTATGCAACAATGTAACAGTGCAAATATCAAATTTAAGCCATGCATGAAATGAGATAATTTAAATGAGATTTAATGAAATACACATTATAGAAACTAAACTAATTGATACATATAGTTTTTGGCATAAAACACAAGCTTAAAAATAGGATTTTTAGCTTGAGGGTAAAAGACAGTTTCAGGGGTGCACAGGGACTAATTCACCCAAGATGGCGAATGAGTCCAAGGGGGGTTTTTTTTCAAAGATTTTAGAATTTTTTTAGTCATTTTGATGTTTTCTATGTTTTATAATGTAGAAATAAGGTGAAGATGAAAAATTTAATGATTTGAGATGCAAAAATGCAATGTATATGCACCAGCACACTTTCACTAATGTAAAATTTGAAAAACTAATGCAAAATGCAATGCAACCTAGTTATTGGATGATGATGGAATCCAAATCAGACAAGAAGGTATTAAAATACTAGGTTCACCAAAATTAACCATATATTTTTAGGTCTATTTACTTCTCTTGCACTCTTAGGGTTTGACACCTAAAAGGAGAGAGATAGGCCAAAAACCTAGTTGGTTCACTCAAACTAATGCAAGAAGAGTAATAAAATATGAATGAAATATTAATGCTAGATTAGATGGTATAAATGAAAATAACTAATAAATAATATTTATTATAAATGAAAATCCTAAGAAATGTAACTTGTTTGAAAACACATTTTGATATGCTAAACCACATAGAAATGAAAGTAAATTGTTACAGAAATTGATGAAACTAAATGTGAGAACTTGGGAACTTGTTGGAGACCAGAAATGACTTATAAAATGATTTTGAGATAAAAAGAATTTTTCCCTCTCTTGGGACTCATTCACCATTTTGGGTGAATCGGAGTCCCAAATTAAGAAGCTATTCGAACTTTATTTCGGACAAGTGGGTATCCAAAACTACAAAAATCCCTTTTTAGGCCCAAAAATGGAACTCATTTTCCACTAATGGTGAATGAGTCCACTTTTTAATTTATAAATATTTAAAAGTGGAAACAGAAGCCCTCGTTCTACACTTCAACTCCTAACAGGTGTCTGCCTCTGAAAGTTTGATTTTTGAAACTGTAGGTTACTTTTAGTGGATATTTTGACTTGGTCAACAAGGATATTTCTTCAATAAATTTTTAACTCAATTCTTAATTATTTTCAATCCTTCAAGATGCCTATTGTATATTAGGGCATGGGGTTTGCCTTGGTCAAACCCCTTTTAGGTAATTAAACCAAATGAAGAGATAAGATGAAGCATGAAAAAGAAATGAAGGACTTAGTACCTTGTCATGGTGATAGATCTTGGATTGTTACAACAATATGAAGAATATTCCCTTGAATTTCTGAAAAATGCTATCTTGATGAATTGAAGTGATGAAACCTAGCTTGCTTGAGAAGAATAATGACTAATGAGGGAATAAAGAATGAATGAGATGGTAATTAAGGTTTAGAGAATCATATTTATAGGAAATTCACCTTATTTTCCTATTAATTGGATCTCCAAGGTCGACATAAAGAAAAATAAAACTTAAATTCCAAAATTTCCTGCTTAAAACTCAAAAATGACCCAAATGGGACTAATTCACCACCTTGGGTGAATTAGTCCTACCTAGCATGCACTCATTGACCCAGATGGGAGAATTAGTCCTAGAGGGGTCCTTTTGAGAGCTAGACTCCTGGTGAATGAGGATTTTTAGTTCTTATGTTGATTTCATTAGGTATTTGATCAAATCATGCCTCAAGAAGCAAAATATGGGGTCATAGGGGCTTATTAATGATGATGAATTTGTCCATTAGGGCTTGGGACACAAATTTCAATGTGAAATTATAATTAAGTAAACTTTACAACAGCAAAATGAGGTCCACATAGCCTAGAAAGGCACAACATCCAATGTGAATGTGTAGGACACATTAAAACACTAGGTTAAAGTTAGGTTTAATTTACAAGCCTTTTATATTGATGTGATAATGCAATTAAATATATTTTATAATGTTGAATTAAGGGAAAATGGGTTCATTATGTCTTGAGAGGTGTGAAAATATTTTATAACAGTTTACAACACCTTTACAAGACATTGATAAATGCATTTTATTCAATTTGAAGGGGTCCAAGACCTAGTGTGGATGTGTAAGACACCTCACAACACTGAATCAAGACCTTATTAAGTCTAATTTATCATCAATTATTCTCAAATAAAGCAAGAAATACTTTTTTCTATGGTACAATAAGGTACAAAAAGGAAGTGCATGCTCTTAAGGGCTAGTGAAGGTAGTTATTCACTAGGTGAGCCCCAGGGGACCATATCATAGCCATACCTCAGTGAATTTAATAAGATATAAAAATGTAACATAATAAGAATGAGGGATGTTCAAATGGATCTTGTTTATTTCCTGCATGGTCTCATCTTAGGGAACATTATGCTTAACATTTCCAAGAGAAGAAAAATGCAAGGTATCATCTTAGGGAACATTGTGCTTAATGTTTCCAAGAGAGGAAAAGTGCAAGGAAATATCACACTCTCGAAGGAAATTTAACCCAATGACACCACCAAGAAAAGGATGCATCACAAGAAGAAAGAAAATCGTATAATGAAACATGAGTGTCAATGTATGCCCCCACTTTAAAGTAGTTGCTAACACCATTGTTGTGAGTAATTTCTTTAAAGTAGTAGAAGAAATGAGAGCATATTTAGAAAGCCCTATGCCAAGCCATATGTTTCCAATAAGCTACATCATGAAAGGGGAAGGGGTTGCCCCCAAAATGTATAACTCAGTACGTCATGTGCAAGCCAACTTAAGGCATGTCATCCACATTGCAAGATTACTCTTTTATTTACATGAAAGGAAGTCAACTAGCCAAAAGAAACAATGATAGGTGGCATACGAGGACAAGGATATCTAACTCCTTGCCCCCACTTAGTGTAGGAAAAGGGCGAGCTAATATAATTGATGAGAAACATGCTAGAGTGAAAATTAGTATCAATTAGAGAAATTAGGTGCTCCCACATAAGGAAGAGTACCAAACTCCGTAAGATGTTTGACTTTACTACTCAAATCCTTACATTCGTTAGTAGCATGATGATGAACTCTATGATATGCAAAAAATGAACTCTTATGGCCATTTATTTCATGTTCTTGGAGGAGAGATATAAAAACTATGGAGTCTCAACAAGAGATGCTTTCTTGATCAAAGTAGGAGATGTTGCTTTTTTTGTGACAAAGGTATCTCTTACTTAGTACAAGATTCCATACTTACACATGACTCTTTAGATTGTGAAATTTTGTTCTCTTCTTTAAAGGAAGACATAAAATCTATTGAATTGAAATCATTAGTGTTTTGTGTCCTAACATTAATGTTAAGTGAGAAATTTTTTGTTTCATACAAATGATAGCAATTAAGTCGGCTAGTATCTATCAATTCAAGATGCACTATTGTTAAATTCAGCTTAGACACATCTTTTGTAGGAGTATTGATATTGAACGAAGGCATGTTTGATGGTTGTATTTCTATCAAAGGAAAATAACCAAGACCATGGGTTATTTCTTGTGTGTTAGGTGCTATAGAGACACAAATACCTTGTTCTCTAGCACCACATCCTTTTTCACTGTATCCAAGTTGTTTCATAAGTTTCTAACCTTTTCCATAAATCTTTTTCATTTATTTAGGATTTGGTGATTGTTGAAAGCCAGTTTTGTTGAAGTTTGTTTTATAATTTTCTTTTTCTTCTAAAGTGGTTGAGGTGGATGCTTTCAAAGGGTCATTTAAATTTTTTGTTGACACTACCACTTTTTGTTTTCTCTTGTCTGAATCTTTGTTTATGATGTGGTATTCTCCCATGAATGTTAGTTCAACATCTAAGGAACCCCAATCATCCTCCAATAACTTTGTGACTTATTCAATGTTCTTTTCTTTGTCTTTTGGTTGCATGGATTCTACTTGTGTAGTTGGTGTCAATGTTTTCAAAGTATTCTATTTACCTTTCTCAATGTTAAAACAAATGTATGGTTCAAGATTAGCTTTGATTGTATAAAATTTGTTATTGTAGACATATTTCATGATACAATGAAGGGTAGAGGGCACAACATGCATATCATGAAATCATGGTCTACCTAAAAGAAGATTGTATGAAAGATCATCAGGCATAACATGGATTTAGATTTGTAATGTAACTTTGTCAACTCTAATAAGTAATGTGATCACTCCAAGAGGTTGTTTTCCCCCATTATCAGAGCCACTAACAAATAAAGAGGGTTGGATTTTTGATTTATCAATGCCAAGATTATCCAAAAGGTTTGCACTATCGCCATTTAAGGTTGAGTCATTGTCAAAGAAGATTTTTTTTATCCCTATGCTATTGTATTGACCTATGATTATGAAAGAATACTATTGTTTTTTCACATCGAAAGGAGGGAGCTCACTTTGCTAGAAAACAATGTCAGCAATTATTTCTTGAATCATGGGTGCTATGTGATTTAGTTGTGTATTAAAAGGGATAGGAATCTTTTGCAAGTATATTTGAAGCATAGTATGATAATTAGGTGAATTCTAAATTAGGTACCACAGGGATATCAAAAAGATCATACTCCTTTCCATTTTGTGAAGACAAATGATGAGCACTAGGAAAGATATGATTAGGAAATGGGAGCGATGTTGAAGGTGTATGTATTGGTTATGGATTGTTCCTAGTGTTTTATGTATGAGAAATGGTATTGTAAGCACAGTTTCTTTAAGTATTGTTCTTATGTGGTTTGAGGATATGGACGAGTTTGTTTTGAACTTGTGTTTTAGAGAAGGTGGACAAATGATAAGTTTAGCCTTGGAAGAGTACTCCAAGAAGTATCTAATGTGCATAACCTCAAAAGACTTATTCTTAGTTTCATGATCTCTTAGTGAAGGGGGTTTAATTTCACTTCGTCATCTTCATCTAAGGAATTACTGTTTTCAATGTTCTCATTTTCTTCCATCATGATATCTTCCCTATTAGGAGAGTTTTTAGGAGAAATACAAACCAAATGTTCTTTTTGAATTCAAGTTGGTTCTTTTAAAATGAATTTACATCCCAAGTAGGAATGATCAATGGTTGAATTATCTTGCTTATCAATGATGACATTATGCTGAAATTTTCTGTAGCTTTCATTGGTTGTATTTTCTTTTCCAGTAATCTTCTCTAGCAAATTACAAATTTATCATGATTTATCTCAAACATTTCCTTTTTGCTATAATGTATTTAAAATGGGATATGTAGGGAAAGGATCATAAAGAGGGTTGTCATAGATCTTAAACTTTTGATCATTCAACACCAACATATCTTCACTTACACTTTCATCCTCTAGAACATTATCACAAGAGGTGAAGATGTTGGGAGATGAATGTAGACTCGTTGATTTTTTAATGGTCTCTTGTTGTGTTATGTGGTCGTCATCTATGGTTGTTTCTTCTTGTTCATCAATGTCTTGCCTAATAAGAGAGGTAGAAGGAGAGAAACAACTAGGATTCTCAAAACTCTCACTGATTGGTTCTTCTAACACCAAAATATCTTCTTCACCAATAGTAGAGATATCAGGAGAAGAATGAATATAATCATTAGGATTTTCCAAGGTATCTTTAACTAAAATACTCTCATAGGGAGGGGATGTGAACTTTTTCTTAGCATGCATAGAAAGGTAAGGTGTTAACATTGGGTATGTGCATGATCATGATGGGCCAAAAAGTGGTGATATGATGGGTATTTGTAGGGTAGTGGCTGACAACTTTTTTTTTACCCAAAATTTCACAGAATGAAAGAGGGTTTTAAAGGGATTCTCAACTTTCCACCAATGTAAAATTATGCTTTTGGTGGAATTTAATCAATAATTATTATTCATTTTCTATTTAGATTATGACTAAGGTCTTGATTGATAAGGTTGATTGGAAAACATCTATAGCTTTAAAAATAGTATCATATTTTTTGGATCAGAAACTTGTACATCACATTTTATGCTTTGCATACTATAGGATTAAAACAAAGAAAAATTGAAATTCATAAAGTTTTGACCAAGTTAAGGGTGACCGGACATCACGAGTTTTTATATTTTTAAAGTTGTAATAAAAAATCATAATTAATTATTTACTTGGAAAAAAGTACAAAAAATGCATCACATCTAGGCATAGGAGTCTCTACTTATATTACAAAATATTATAAAAAATATTATCATTTTTGTGTATGGTTAGGGTGGTGGAATGATTACCTACTTCTTTTTTCCACTGAGGGAATTTAAGTCTTGCTATATTGAAATTTCAAATTTTCACCAAATTATTATTATTTTTTCAAATAGACCTAGTAGTTTAAAACATTCATTTTATTGTTATATTCTTAAATATTTTTGAAATAATAAAGATAACTTATTTAAATTTTTCGTCAAGTTCTAACCCTGGTTTTCTAATTTTATCCACTTGGGGAACCTAACTACTAAATGATCCTACACATACCCCATTGTTTGACCAAAAGTGAAAAGAAATTTTAACCATCTCATGCAATGATTTAATAATGTAAACAATGTGTGTCAAAATATGCAAAACACTTTTATCCAATGTATGGAAAAATTTAAGAATGCAAACAATGTATATCAAAAAATGAAAAGAAATTTTCTAAAACTCACGCAAAGCTTTATGAATGTAAACATTGTATTGTTACTCATTTTCATTTGTTGTCAAACTGAGTGAGCTAAAGAGTATTTACAAACTAAAAGTGAACTGCATTGTTTATCTATCTTCCCTATAGTGCATTCAATTGTATAAACATAAGAATCAAAGAGATTACAATTTTTAGTAATAGATTATTGCATTTATACAAGTGCATAGAAAATTGAAAAGATCTACACAAATCTTGCTGAAAGTAATCTTTATTGATTCAAGAGTACATATTTTCCTCAAACAAGCCATGAGACTTAGCTTGTTCAATGGAAATAAAGTACAATTTATACATTGATGGATTAAAAGAATAAAAATGTGCATATAGAGGAAGAGGCCAGTCATTTCCTGATGACTAGTCAAATTTTGTTGTCCTTCTTGGTCTTCTACTTTAGGTTGCTTTGTGTCCTTCGTAGCTCCCTATTTCCAGCCCCTACACCTAAAAAGAATTGCAATGATGTTAAAGCAGTGCTCTAAGCAATAACGGTCTCTAACACTACATGTAAATGCACCCACTAGTGTATAAATTGTCCTTCACTTGCATTAAAAAAACATTAAGTTGTATATACATTCCAAAGGAAAGAAAAAAAAAATAGGATCATCAAGCCCTTTGGGAATATGCACATATTTTTCTAACTGTTTGCTTCATGTACAGCTACAAGGTAATCATTTTTTTGTTTTATTCATCCTAATTCAGCATGTGGGGTAAAATGAGGCTCCTACTAGAGTTGAGCCCAACATGCTTGAGAAAATGAGATATTCAAGGTGAATCTTTGCTTAAACCTCGTTTTGATATGCATATGCATAGTACATGTTTATGTTACAATTATGTTCTATTGCATCTTCATGCAATTTTATTTTGATATTTGTTCCCTCTTGTTTAGATATTCCCAATCCGACATATTGCATCTTCATACAATTTTATTTTGATATTTGTTGCATATTTCCCAAATGAGGTGATGTAGCTAGAATTCAATTGTTCTATATTAGAGGAGTATAATGGATAAACTATTGGTAGCATGTGATAATAAATGATATTCTTCTAAGATACAATGACACATTCAATAATAATAATGAGCTTCAATAGTATTAAAGATCTAGTTAGGCTATCAGGTGGAGGCATAGTCAAGGCATATGAATTGTTTAACAAAATTCCTAAAAGATGGTGCCATCTCATGGGAAGAAAGGTACAGAGCTTTAATTTGGTATGTAAGGATAAAATTATGAGAATAAAGTTCATATGGGGCACAATAGCAACACAAGTTCACAGTCTGGAATGGGTACATTTAAGCAATCCTTATATAAAGTTGTAAATGGTATTTTTTATGCAAGATATGGTAGTTGTTAAAAATAAATGTTTATATAACAATCTTGAATAAGAAAACAACTTAGGTACATGAGATATACGAGGTACAATGAAAATGTAAGAAGGTGTACATGGAAATCACAATGAAATATGTATAGAGACTCAATATTACAAAGCAAGGGAAATATATAGGCATACAAAAGCAAGGAACAAACATCATTAAATGGAGGAAAATTGTGAGAAATGATCTCAATCTAGAGTCCAACATTTCAAATGAATAGTCACTATATAGCCATAACAAGGGACAGTCCCAAGTGATGAACACTATCATAATGCAATCACAAATAGGAAAAATGTTGTGGCCTTAGAGAGATAGAAGACCATTGCAGAATTGATGTTTCTTCACAAGAGTTAGAGATACAACAAAGCCTCCAAGACCTGTTGGAGAAAACCATTCTACAGAAAAAGGAAATGCATTCACAAAACCAATTCAGATGCTCATTGCAAAACACATTTTTTGCTACACATTGGAGCTTTCAATTGTACCCACATTGTACAATGGCATTGAATCATCTTGCAACAAAATCAAGGTTTTTCTTTCAAAATGAAAGACCCATCTAGGAGTTTATCATGGGATCTTAATGCTTAGAAACAATAAAAATGGAGGCATTCCATAGAAATGACAAATTAAAACCTTTTTTTTATGCATTATGATACTACATTTCCAAGTAGACCCCTACTTTTGCAAAATATGGAAAACCCACATGGAATTTAAAAATGTGAAACAACATTCCTATAGATTGAAGAAAATGGGGCGTATATAAAAAACCCATTTGCATTTTCTACAAAAGAAAAAAGAGTTTCTTTAAAGGGGTATGAGCAGGATCATGGTGGGCCAAAAGTGGCAATGAGGAAAAAAACATGTCTTTCATCGACCCAAAAAGGAAAAAATACCGTGTTGAATTTTTTTAGGCTTGGGTGTCAGTACATACCACCAAAGCAAACAAAAATCCTAGTTTTCCATACCGGATATCCGATTCAAATCAGATATCCGATCCAAATTAGATATATATATACAAATTTATGGCTATTTTAAAATCATTTGACAGTCAAACAACCCACAAACGCATAGTGAGGAGGTTCTTCATGTAACGGATATCTGATTTCACCAATATCTAATTTGAAAAGGTAAGATTTTAGATTTTTATTTGCTTTGATTCAATTTTGAATTAGATTTGGATAATTTCAATTAGTATTTTGTGGATTTTTTAAAATAGGCCTGGATTAAATTCTTTTTATGAAAAAATTTGCTTAGAAATCGGATTTTGATGCAAAAATGAAAAATGAATTTAGAATGGATTTTGATTAAAAAAAAAAATGTATGAATGTTTTTGTGATTTTTTCCAAAATAGGGTTTCCTTAATTTGAATTTTATGAAACAATTGACTTTAGAATGGATTTTGATAAAAAGATGAATGTTTTTTATGGATTTTGATTTAAAAATAGTGTTGCTTATGTATTTGTATTAAAAATTAGAGAATTTTATAGATTTTTGTTAAAAAGTAGGGTTTTTTTTGGATTTTTTTAAAAACTAGGGTATTTTTATAATATTTTCATTTATATTGTCTAAATTTAATTAGATTAATCATTTTTTAAAACTTTAATTAGGAATTATGGTTGTCGAGAATGAGAATGCATAAATTCCATCAGTTGAGAATGAAAATCCAATTGAGAATCAAAATGTAGAAATGCCAAATGCTCCACCACCTCTATAGCCATCAATTGAAGACGTAATTCATGAGAAATTGAAGCAATTGAAGGGAATTTGTGATGTTTGTAAGAAAATATCTCGATTATCCCATATGTCAACCACATTGACAGGAATAATTAC
>VDFB02238934.1:0-15610 GCA_007258455.2 Sequoia sempervirens | reverse complement strand
AAACTTAGTAGTTTAGAAACTGCATTCAATTTTCCACAAATTCTATTCTTACATATTTTTGAAATAATATAGATAACTTATTCAAATTTTTATGTCAAGTCGCCTAACTCTGATTTTTTTGAATTTTCATTACCACTTAAGGGCCTGTTTTTTCCATGATGATCATGTGCATACCCGTATGTTACAATTGTAAATCCTTATTGAGATGTATTATCACCACTTCTCCAACTACAAAATCCTTATATATTCTCTTTTCATCATCTTTCTTCCTCTACTATTTTTTAATTTTCTCTAGATGACATTACTTTTGTGTGTACATCATGTGTTCTAAAAATTATTCTACCTCTACATTCATATTTTCTTCCTTATCTCTCAATTGAAACATATTTCTTGTGTTGTTTCCATCTATGACAATAAATGGTGTCTTTCTAGTACTCATAAAGTGAATTTTTGTATGTAAACTTACTTGTCATAATGACATACATTCCAAATTTCCATCTTTTATCTAACTAAACATCTTTATAAGTCACTCGAACTTCTATTTAATACTTCTAATTGTCCATCCATTTTTTAGTGGTATGCTAACCTAAACTTAAAGTTTATATTATCTTTAATAATGAGAAATTCATGTCTTATCTAAAATAATACTCTTTGGGAAACAATGCGACTTCACATTTTCTTTGAAAAATAACTTAGTTATATGTATCGAACCATTATTCTTCTTACATTGAATGAAATGTGCTATCTTGGAGAACCTATTCACAACTATAAATAGATAATCATGACATCTTTGTGTTCTTGGAAATCACATGTAACCTATATTTTTGTCCTCCCTAAAAGAATCCATATAGGCTGGTAAAAACTATATTCTAGAGCTACTTTCCTTTGCCACTTGACATGTCTTGCACCCCTTGACAAATTTTATTACACCCCTATATATTTATAGTAGAAAATTTTCTTACTAAAGTAATTTTCTTCCCCACCTTAAATGTATTACTAAATTACTACAAATATTTCTCCTTGATCAAATTATATCTTATTGAGCTTATAAGAATGCATAACTAGCTACACTTGAAAACATATATTTCATAGTCAAATAGTTAATCCATTTACTTTTGTTAACACTTACTAGCTCCTTACATGCTCTCCATGCATCTACAAATTTAGGATCAATCTCATACAAATAATTCAATTCCTCAAATCCAACCACCTCTATTCTCATTTTTGTTACCAAAATTTGCCTCCTACTCAACACATGTAATATTTTTTGACTTTTCACTTCTATACTTCAACATATAGTACACATTTGCATGGATTCTATACATTTCATATGTCTTTAGTTCAACTTACCTTATCTATTCAAATATTACAATCCTTAATGATTATCAATATACAACATAAACTCCTTTGGCAATAAATAATAACTCTACTTCTTTAATGCTTGAATTATGACAAAATATTTGGTCATAAATTGAATACCTTTCCCTTGCACCCCTTAGCTTCTCATTAAAATACACACTACTTGTCTTCCTTCTTGACTCAAAAATGTTTGAATTAAATTTCCACTTGCATCATAGTCTACATGAAATATTCTATTAAAAATTGGCAATGAATGCTAACTATTCCATCACATTATTCTTTAGAAACTCAATTTTTACATATTTTAGGTCCATTTGAACTTCTTATCTCCTTTCATTGCTTGATTTTGTATACAAATCCCATGATATTTCTAATGGAATTTTTGGATAATTCCAAGATTAAGAGAATGAAATAACTTCCACAAGTGAATAAAATTTGAACAATAGCATTTCTATCAAATATATGAATAAAGAGGTGAGAAGGTAGGAATAAAACTCTAGCTACCCATCCAAAGATGGAACACTTGTGAGCTCAATTGAAAAGTGTGAGAAATTATCGATAGTTGTCTCAAGTCATGAGGATTCAACATGTCTCAACCATATGAAGTGGGACAAAAAAAAGAAACCTAAGTAAACCTAAGCTAGGTGTGAATAGGTCAATCGTAGAAAGGTGATTAGCTAACTAGGTATGATAATGAATCTATTTATACTAACACCTCCATTAAGTGAAACTTAGGGAGTAATATATGCACTAATGATGAGTCAGGATGGCTACAAGACCATGTTAGATACTCATGTACAAATATCTCATAAGGTGGAGTAAAGGAGAAAAATGTAGTGGGACATAAAAACCCCTCTCCAAAAGAGAAATGATGCAAATGCAATGAAATAAAATTTACAAGTGAAAAATATAGGACTCATGATGATCCCCCAAGGAATAAATCTATCACATAAGTACAAGAAATTTTTCCCCCAAAGGAGAGAAAAGAGAGGTCATTTTATCCCCTTGAAACTATGAAGTGATGAACACCATGTGAGGAAATGCTTCCTCCAAAAATTAGAAGTAGAAGAGAAAGCATACATTATCCCCTCAAAATGATGCCTATAGTGCTAGTAAATGCTCAATATTGGATGCTGAAGATGATCCACAAATGTTGAATAAAATTTCTCCCCATGGGAAGAAAAACACCATAAATGTGTGCAAGATGATTTCCCATTCTTGATAGGAATATCCAAAAAGTAAGATAAATGTCTATGAATGATGCACATGATCTCCAAATATTGAAATGATGCTAATTATTCCTTTGAATGATTCTCAAAGATATCCAAGCCAATGTTGATGTGTGATGGATGTTTATATGATGGATTAGGTACTATAGAAGATTTTGGAACATGGACCATGTACGTGTGCTTTTGTTTGGAACGATGTGAATCTAATACTATTGTAGATGATGATAAGTAAGTTGGATTGGTTAAATCATGAATATCTACACAATCTATCATGATAGAAGACAATGTAGATGAGGTAAGAGCAATATCTAAAGATGGAAATGTTGATGTAACTTTATCAAAGTTGTCATCAAATAGAAGACAAATATCCTCAATGGTGTCATCCAAATCTACAAGGTGGAATTCTACAAACCAAGATGTCATGTTTGGTGGATATGCATTCCAATGTGGTGGATCTATAATGATGATATCAATATCCTAACACAAGGAATCATGAGAACTCATGAATGATTCAACACTAGATCTAGTTGTTGCAACATGTGATATGGGTGATGAGATATCAATTCAAGTCATTGGACTACATTGTTCATCCCCAAATGATGGTGTTTCACAAGATGTCTGAGTGAGACTGGATGATGTTTCTGCATGTGTTGGAACTAAAGGATCAAGGCAATACCATGACTAAGAATAATTTTCTCCAGTTCCTCAATTTGATAAAACCAACATTTTGTACTATTGTATGTATTTTTTTTCCATAATATCTACATTTGATTTTTCATTTATTAGAAGTATCACAAAGAATAATTAAATAGAAGGGATTTAGTGTGAGAGACATGATCACATGAACCAAAAAAATTAAAAGAAAAAACAACTAGATTGACCCCCTTCATTTAGAGAACCCCCCCAAAAGAGCTTATTGTAGCCCCCCAAAATAATATCCAAGAAAATTTTACAAGTTTGTGAAGATTGGATGTCAAATCAACTATTTATAATGCATGGTGATTTTTACAAAATGGGTTAGCCAAATCTTAATTACACCGAGAGGCGTTCTATCAGTCACAGTAGGGGATCAAAAGACCTGAGTACATAAAAAAGAAAGAAAAACCATTACAAACAAGTAGTGGGCAGTCCAAGAGTCACCATACTAAACTAACAATCGTGGAGGAGTGAAAGAGTAACCAATGGAAGTGGAAGGGTCTGCCGATGGGAGTGAAAAAGAAACGATGGAAGAAATTATAAATAAGAATTATTTTGTAGGATACAAAGCTTGTTGGAAGAGAGAATTGCAGATTGTGCAGGTACCACAAAACTTGGTTGAGAGCTACTTGAATATAGTGAATCATTTCATTGACATTGGGAGAGAGAATTTTAGATTGCAAAGGTATGTTATTTACGGGTTATCTATGTTTTTCAGACAATTTACACCCATGTTGAATTCTTTAGAATTGATATTTAGATTGAATGCTTTGAATAGTGTTATTTGCGAAGGTAAGCAACCAAACAAAGGAAGAGATAACATAGTCACTCTACGTACACCCAAGTTTCCAAGATCTTGCATTCCAATACACAATAAGTATAATATTATAACCATTATATTCGATTTAACAATACTTTAGCCTTACATTTGATTTAACAATACTTTGGCCTTATATATAGTCATGTGCCTTGGCTTTCCCTTTTTGCAATGTGTTCATAGTTGAAAATTTGCATTTCTTCAAGGGGTATCGCTTAGAAGATGATCAGAATTTGTACAAGCATTTATGTGATGGCTAGAGATGATGGTGAAGGTGATGATGTCAAAGATGATTTGGTATTGCAAGTGATTTAAAACTTGTAGGAATAAATTAATGGGATCTCAAAAATGGGGAATACATTTTTGAGATCTGTCTCTCTACATAGAATCAATATTCCCCTATTTCTTCCATATTCCACAAAGGCGTAGTGCATTATGTGCAGGCGGAATACATTTTCCTTTTGTCTGGTATGGCAACTCTATTATATTTTATTTTTTAATTTAACAAATTTTGCTCGTGTTTTTCTTGGGAAAAATCTATATTATATATGAGGGTTTAACATTTGTAAATGTGAATGCCCGAGGGCCATGGGATTTAAGAGAAATCTGATCATTATTTTGCGTGAGAGCTTTGCCTAGAATTTTAGGGTTTTAATAGAGATAGAGATTTTCTTTGGTTTTTGTTTTGTTATGGTTTTTTATTTTTTATTTTTATAATTTTTTTGGAGGATAAATATATATAGTTTTAGTTTCTTGTTATACAATATTTTGGATGTATTAATAATCACTCTAAAGGTTTGAATGGAATATGTTTTATTAAATCTATTTTGGGTATGAGTTAAGCTTCCACTATTTTATATTATTAGATATTTGTATTTAAAAAGATTTAATCTTTGGTGAATATTTTAAGTCATTCAAAATTTAATTAATAGAATAAAGGTTGATGTTATGGGTGAATAATTATCTTCCTTGGATTTAGTCTCTGAGTTTAAGGAGTGTTTTGGGTGTATAGATAATCAGTCTCTTTTGTTTAATTTTATGATGTGAGAGGTATTCATTTTTCAAATTTGTTCAAGTATGATATTAACTTCTATTTCTTTAAAATATCAAATATGTATTCACCAACTTAATCAATAATAAATATTTTAGATCCATTTAACTTCAACAATAAAATACATATATGTTGAAATTTCAAAGTTATGTTGACATTCTATTAGTAATAATTAAAAATATATATCCAATATTTGCAAACATAATTTACAATCATTTTAATTATAGTTCATAAATCTAACCAAAGAATAGAATATTATTATATAATATTATAAAAATCAATATCATAGTTAGTATAAAAAAAATTATAATAAGTGAAATAGGTAAAGTTTCTTAAATTATAAAAAGTGAAATATTTAGAGTTTCTAATATTATAAAAATCAAAGCAAGTGAAATGGCTAGAGTTTCTAAAATTTTAAAAAATTAAGTATAAAAGAATATTCTAAATTTACTATTTCATATAAAAGTACGATTCTATTTTTAACAAATATAGTTGATGATTTTATATAGATTTATTTAAGTAATATTTTTCAATAAAAAATTATTATTATTTATAAAGATAATGAATTAAAAAAATATTGTTAAATCACTACACATAAAAGAGAAGTTTCTAGAATTTAGAAAGTTAAGTATGAAAGAGCTTTAATAAATTTAATATTGCATTCTAAATTAAAATATCATAAATTTACTATTACACATAAAAAAATATTAGGTTCAAGTAGGGTTAGGTTTAATATTAGGTTAGGGTAAAGTTTCAACTAGATTTACACTTGGATTTCTATTAGGTTTAGAGTTAGGGGTAGGGTTTGCATTCAATTGGTGTGAGAGTTGGATTTAGATTTCTATTAAGGTTAGGGTTACAAGTTAAGATTAGGATTTGGGATGGATTTAGGGTTAGGTTTAGGGTTGTGGATTAATTAGTGTTAGGGTTATTATTACAATAAGAGTTAACATTCAATTAAGATCTAATTAAGGTTACATTTAGGGTTTATATTCAATTAGGATTATGGTTCAACAAGGCTAGGATTAGAATTTAATTATAGTTAAGGTAAAAGTTAGATTAGGGTTAGGGTTCAATTATGGTCAGGGTTAGGGGTAGGGTTTAATTAGGGTTACAATTAGAATTAAGGTTTCTATTACAATTAGGATTATGAATAGGTTTAGAATTATAATTAGGCTGACTGTTAGAAGTAGGATAAAGGTTAAGATTATAATTAGGGTTGAGGTTTGAATTAAACTATAACTCTAACCTTAATTCTAAAACTAACACTATTAAAATTAATTAAGATTATAGTTATGTTATTTTGTAATTAGATTAAAAGTTTAATAAGTAGTGGTTTATTAAACTTTAATGTCTATATGAATACATCAATTTGATCACAAAAAAATTGAACATAGAGAGATATGATTATAAATAAATCATGAAAAGGTCAAATAAATAAATCAAAGATAAAAAATTAAAATCACATAGATCAATTAAAAAACAAAATCAAAGAGATTTGATTAAATAGAAATATAAAAAACAAAGATATTTGAAATTAAAAAAATATCAAAAGCAAAGAGATATGATCATACAAAAAAATCAAAATCAAAGAAATTTAATCAAACAAAAAAATCAAAATCAAAGAGATTTGATCAAATAAAAATTTATGAAAATCAAAGACATTTGAACTAACAAAAAAATAAATGAAAGAGATTTGATGAAACAAAAAAATCAAAATAATTGAAATTAAAGATATTTGATGAAACAAAAACAAATCCTCAACTAAAATTTATACCATTAATTGTTCTTTTCAAATTCAAATGACCACTTGATTATAAAAGAGCTCTTAAATTACTCACACCATGTTTTTCTTTTAAATGACCCTTCATTCAGACCTTGACCTTTTTATATCATAATTTTTATAATTTTATAATCTTAATTAAAAAAATTAACAATAATAATAGATACTCTATTAAAAAATTTCAAAATAAGTAAAAAAATCTTATTAGTTTAATAATTCTATAAAAATTTCTAGAAGTTTTAAGATTGAGATAAACTAAAAGATGAAATAAATAAATAAATATTTGATCACAAAGATAAATTAATCAAAAAGGAAAATTAAGGAAAATTAGAGATTTGATTAAAATATCAAATAAACGTATCAAAGATTAAAAACATTAAAAGATCAAAGAAATAAATCAAAAAGATTTAATCACAAAGAGAAATCAATTAGGATTATAGTCAGGGTTAGAGTTCAATTCTAGGATATAGTTAGGTTCAAGTATAGGGTTCAATTAGAGTTACTATTAGGGTTAGGGTTAGGGTTTGGGTGCAACTAGGGTTTAATTATTAAGGTTTAATTATAGTTAGTATTAGGGTAACTTGGGTGCAATTATAGTTTAATTAAGATTGAGTTAGGATTAAAACTAGGATTCAATTAGTGTTATGACTAGGGTTAAAAAGTGTTATTGTTCAATTAGAATTTAACTATGGTAAGTGTTATTAAGATTCAATTAGAATTAGTATTAGGGTTTGGGTTCAACTAGAGTTTAAGGTTGAATTAGGATTACAACTAGGATTCTTGATTAGGGTTATAAAGTGTTATTGTTCAATTAGAGATTAACTATGGTAAGTGGGTGTTATTTGTCATAATAGTGGTTTACACACAGTTCACAGGAGGAGCGAATTTTGAGAATCATATTTTTAAATATAATGATTTAAGCCTTAAAGACACCACATTTTAAAGGTTCAATTGAAGAGGAGTTTGATCAAAATCACCTTAGATCAAACCCCTTGGATAGAACCTCGCTAGTTTTAAACCATGCCTATAAATGTGTCTCCTTTACACCTATCAAAATGCTGATAAAAAATCATTTTTGATTTAGATTTTGGGGGATCAAATGAATTCATTTAAAATTTATTTCAAATGATTATGTTATTCCTCAGAACAAGCTATCCAATGAATATAATTTTAATATGTTTTGGTTTTGTTATGTATTTGTTTTTTAAGTTTTATTAAACATAGGTTTTTCATCGAAAATAAATTTCTTTGTTCTTCACATGTGGGAAAATATAAGATTATCAAAAAAAAATAATTGAAAAATATGAGTGCACTAGATATTGAAGTCCTTGATCCAACAAAAAAAATTAAATTAAATTTTGAAATATACAAAAAGTTAAGCGTTATACAGTCGCACTATGTCTGAATTGTAATTGGTTTGACTTTGAAATTTGATTAAAGAAAAAATATTGAATAAAAAACTATCTAACTGAGTGGAAGCACTAGATATCAAAGTTACAAATCTAAATTCAAAATAATTAGAATTTTATCCTTCGCTTGGAAAAGAAGTTATGCATTATCACGGTTGTAATTGCTTTTCCAAAAATGTTGTTTTCTAAAGAAAATCAATTTTCATGGGAGATGGAAAGAAGTGCAATTTGATTCCAAAATTTTTGAAAAAAATATATTTATAATCTATAGAAAAAATGTCACAAATCACTAGTTTGCATCATCTTCAAATTCCTCCTAGTTTAGCCGCTACAGGTTCTCGAAAGTGAATATTTAGTTAAAAATAATAATTTAGGTGTCGGTTGGCCAAAATTGTAACCCACTATTATGGGATCACCCAAGTGTTAGTATTCAATTATTGTTAGGGTTCAAATAGGGTTAAGATTAGTGTTAGGGTTAGGATTCAATTAGGGGTACAATTCTATTATAAATCTTGGTGTTAAGATTAAAGTTGGGTTTCAAATAGGGTTACGATCAAGGTTAGGTGTAAGATTCAATTAGGGATAGGATTCAATTAGAATTAAGGTTATAATAAGAGTTATAATTAGGGTTCAAATAGGGTTATAATTAGAGTTATGTTTAGCATTTAATTAAAGGGTTGGGATTGGGTATCAATTAGGGTTAGGAATCAATTAGAGTTAGGGTTATAATTAGGATTCAATTAGCATCAAGGTTAGTGTTAAGGTTAGGATTAAAATTGTGTTCAAAGTTAGGGTTACAATTCAATTAGGATTAGGGATAAGGTTAATGTTAAATTAGGATGAGTTTAATTAGGAGTATTTTTAGAGTCCAATTATGGTAAGTGTTCAATTAGGGTTAGTGTTAGAGTTCAATAAGTGTTTATTTTGTGTTAGTGTTTAATAAGGTTGGAGTTTATAGTTAGGGTTCAATCAAGCTTCAACTAGAGTTAGGGCATAATTAGGGAAATAGTTCAATATATAAGTGTTTAAATACAGTTAGACATCACTTATAGTTAGGATTAGGATTACAATTCAATAAGGGTTAGAGATAGGGTTAGGATTAGAGTTCAATTAGGGTTACGATTAGGGTTAGGGTAAGTGTTCAATTAGGGTTAGAGTTAGAGTTAAATAAGTGCTCATTTTGTGTTAGGGTTTAATAAGGCTAGAGTTTTTAGTTAGGGTTCAATCAAGGTTCAATTAGAGTTAGGGTATAATTAGGTAAATAATTCAATTAGGTTTAGGATATATTAGTGCTTAAATATAGTTATACATCACTTATAGTTAGGATTAGGATTACAATTCAATTAGGGTTAGAGATAGGGTTAGGATTAGATTTCAATTAGGGTTACGATTAGGGTTAGGGTTATAGTTAAGGTTAGGGTTAATATTCAATTAGCATTAGGGTTAGGGCTCAATTAGGGTTAAGGATCAATTACGATTACAATTATTGTTAGAATTAGGTTTAAATTATGGTTAGGGTTCTATATCTAAGACCAACACAAGTCTTAATATTAATGTTACATATAAATATAACCCTAACCCTATTCCTAAGCCTAACCATAGCCCTTAAACTTACCTTGACCTTAACTGTAACTATAATCCTACCCCTAAACCTAACAATAATTCTATATCTAACTATAACCCTAAGCTTAACCCTAGAACTAATCCTAACTATAACCCTAAATGAAACCCTAATCCTAACCCTAATCTATCTCTAATTATAATTCAAACCCTAATCTTAGTCCTAAGTGTAACCCTAACCCTAACCCTAATTGTAATCCTAAACCTAACCTTAATCTAAACCCAAATTCTAACCCTAACCCTAACTGTATCCCTAACTCTAACCCTTACCATAATCATTAAACTAATCCTAACCCTAACCCTAGTAGTAATCCTAACCCTAAACTTAATGCTAACCTTATCCCCAAATCTAACTCTAATCCTAACCATAAACCTAACTCTATTTGTAACGCCCCGCCAGGGAATCCAATAAACAAAGCATAAAGTATCAAATTAATCAAATATATATATTTTAAAGTAATTCAATTACACAATTTTTTTTAGGATTCCAAGATGTCATTACTTAGAAATTTACAAAAGAAGAACATTACGTCATAATATTAAAGTCATAAAACATAAGTACATATCATATTCATGAATGATCCAATTTACAAAACCTTAATATAGTCAAGATATATATATATCCATATTACATCAAATGAGATTGTAATAAATATCGTATCAATATAATATCATTACAAAATTTCTCTCATAGACACCAATAGAATATACAATAAAGATGAGGAACATTACACGTTGCCAACCTTGTTCATGAGTACACTCAGCGTCCCACATCACGAACAATGAAGAATCAAGAATTTGTTCCATGAGTAATGTTATCCAAGTATAGCAACATCTAAAAGAGGTCCCAATGGAGGAAATAGCATGATTTTCTCCCAATCGTGTGGAACCCGAAGGTCCACTCCCTTTGTGCTAGGAGATAATGACAGGTCCGCAAAATAAACAAACAAACAACAAAGAATAAACATTACACTACATGGCTGACAAACACATAATGACATGACCACATCAAACCATAGTAATCTCAACATATATGCTTCTAGAGATGACCATAATACAATAGTTAACTCTACACAAAAGACTACAAACATGCTTCAGGATAGAGTGTCGTCACATATTTGTTCTAGGTTACCCTGGTGAATCTTTCTAGACTACCGACCCTCATCCAGGGTTACCCTGAAAATCTCTACCGATTCTCGTCCCCTAGAAAAACTCATGTGGAGTCAAATTATCTTTTAGGAAGACAAGGTAAACGACCAAGCCATTCGAGGCCTTCTAAACCTACCCTTAATCTATACAAGCATTAAGGCACTAGGTGAGGCATACAAATTATCTAAATTATATTATGATTATCACCCAACCCCATGTATATTAATTAGGTTTTCACTAAATTAACTACTTTCGGTAGGTTACCCTGGTAACCTCTTAGGGTTCTAGCCCCTAATGAAAGCCACTCTTCCTATAAGAAAAAACAAACTCATATAGCATATAGGATAGTTAACATGCACAGATCAGAATAGGGTATGACCACATTTTATCCATGACATAAAAAATCATACTCTCATTTACCACATAGGTAACAAAAACTACGTGCATGACTTGACCATAACAAATCCTATATCAGAATTGCGAAACTCCATTAAATCTAGAATTCTTTTAAAGAACATACAAGTCTCAGGAAGACATATGCACCAACATACATAACGCTCCTTCATATTTAAACATTGTCAAGCACAATTATCATTCACTTCAAAGATATTTAAACACATAGATCTCAAAACATTTATTTTCATATCCAATGTAGACTTAACTTTTAAAACAAATCAAATGATTATAATCCCAATGAATCAAAAACTACAATTATAATTGTTATCAACCACAATTTTAAATATTATCTTCTATGCATACTTATAAATAACTTTTCATAATACTTAAATTTCTTTTCATTCAAACTTATAAAGAATAGATACAATTTAATTAATTTCTACTCTTAACAAATAGATTTAATATAAAAATTTCAGAATAGAAAACTCCACTAAGTTGAATTCAAATTAAAGAACTTTTTGTTTTTAATAAAAAATTTATCATAAATATAAATTTTAATTAAATTGAAACACAACATATACCTATAAATAAAAATAAATATTGCCTTTATTAAATTTAAATCAAACAACAAAGAATAATAAAAAGAACTTTTGCAATTATTAATCAGCTAAATAAATTTCCATTCAATTCTAATACAAACTGGAACATTCCTTAATAAAATTAAAGCTTAGCCAAACTTCTTTTCAATAAGATAAAACAAACTAATTGATTACAACTCCGTATGTATTGGGAAATCTCACGCCATGGAAGATAAACACCAATCAGCATGCTAAAGTTCAGGAGATATTAACTACACCACAGACAAGATAACAAAGAGAGATTACATGCCATGCATGTGACAACTAGTTAAGTAAAGGTAAACGAAGAAGTAACAGTTGTCTCCAGGCAATCCTAAGATCGGCTAAATAGGAGTTGACTAAGAGTAGAGCAGATAACTCAGCAAAGTTAGACAGTTACACGCCATACTGAAGGAAAAGTGCGCCATGGAATACTGTCATGCAAAGTTTAAAAGAATGGAGTTAAATTTCATCACAAGTAAATAAATAGCAAAACAACGAATTTAAGAAGAACCAAGAGCTACAAATGGTGCAAACCATGCGCAGGAATTCAAGCATAATTTTTTTTAACACCAACAAGGCTTTTAGCATTAATGTCCCACACCATTCTATGCAGAGAAACATTCTAATTACACAAGTCATGGCAACAAGAAGCAAATCGAAACATATGTTTCTCTGCACTAATCCTATTCGTAGCAGAAGAAGGAAGCCAAAATGTTGAGAAATTCTATGGAAAGATTCTAACTTCGAGCATACAAGAAAAATATGTTGATCTTAAGATATCTGGTTACCATCATATGTTGATTTAAGAAATGATTGTAGAATAAGCATAATGGATTTTAATAGAATTGGCCCCTCAAAGAAATTTTCCCTCTTTCAGCAGATCCACGTACTCATGACTAACGAATGTAAATGGATTCCGAAGTTATGTGCAGGTCGACAATGGAATCAGTGAGATTATTAAAACCTCTACAACATTCTATTTTCAAGGGCTGCAGACGTGACAAGTTGCCAAATGAATCAAACAGGTATATTAAACCTTTACAGGCTTCTATGTTCAAGCACTACAACTGTGACAGGCGTCAATAGCTTTAGGGAGGTTCTTTAAACTTCTAATTTTTTTTTATTATGTTCAAGCGCTACAACATGTGACAGATTGTGCATGAAATCAAAGAGGTGGTTTAAATCTATACATTATACTACATTCAAGTGTTGTCACTGTGACAGATTGCTAATGTATCAGGGTTCAAATTTAAATGTCTGCCCCCTTCCATGTTTGCGTATTGCAGCAAAGACAGGTTACAAATTTAATAAAAAAAAAAACGTAGCAAATGAAGAGCTAATCTTCGTGTCTTACAGATGTCAATCTGAACTTAAGAGATATCAACAATCTATAAAGGATTTCACAAGTTTAAGAAGACACATAGAATAAACTTTCCAACCCAGCCTAGACTCATTTAGCAACATAATATTTCTAGATATTCTAATATAAAATTTCAATGATTCATCCCTGAATAATTTCCAGATCATTGAGTGCCATAACTTGATTTCTCAAAAGAACTCAATTGCCAAAAGATAAGGCGCTGGAGACACAAGGGTTCATCTAATAGAAAATCTAAAGAATTGTTTTAAAAGAAATAATCAGTGACCCCATATAAACAACCATTACTGATAGCAACAAACCATCCATAAGAGAACAAGGCAAGAACCATGGAGACTATCAAGCCATACGCAGGAATAAAGGTTAAATAGATTCAACATTCAGATTTCTCTTAAATAGTTAAATCAATCATGCAAGAATGAGGCTCTAATTCCGCATACAGATATACATTTTGAATCTTTAATACAATTAGCATTCAAACATAGTAACGAAAAGATTTTGTTTCTTTCAAAATAAATTACAGATTAAAAAGGAAAAGAACCTGCTATTCCTGTTTAATTCACACCAGAACAAACACTGCTCAGAAGCTTTTATTGCCGTATAAAACTTTTTTCCCAAAAACATCTTCCATGAATGATAAAAATTCTCCACACAAAAGTTTTCAATTTTTCTCTTATTAATTAAATCACAACTGCCATCTTAACTCAAAGTCAGCATGCAAATCCAAGTGATCAATCAGTTCCAACTTAACAGCTTACTCAAGATCACATTTTCTAATTCCAAGTTATGATTCCTAATATTTGTTACAAACTGTGCAAACTACACTCATCAAAATATCTACTTTTTCACATAATTTAAGTTTGCACAATTAATTCAACAATTGAATTTAAATAATTATCTTTACACAAAATTAACATTCACTTTTAAATAAATAACTTGTTTAATTTAATTTAATAAATTAAACCATAAACATAAACATTTTTAATCTAATATTTAAACAAAATTTACATTAAATCAAATATATTGAATTAAATAATCATTTAACTAAAATAATTGAATTCCCAAACAAAACAACAAAATAAGATTAACGAGACTAGATGACAAAACAGCAACAGGTGACAAGCGAATGCTAGTTCAATGAAGAGCGATGGCTAATGACAAACTTGAAACTATTTTTTGAAACAACATATTTTCATTGGGTTAGGGGCACTTTTCGGACACAGTGGGGTGGAGCCAATACCTAGTACCTGTAAACTGCATAAAACAACTCTATTAAACATATCATCATATATATACAAACACACTGTGAAGAAGAGTCACAGTGTAGCAGGGTACTCACAAGTGAGTAATGCTACACCATCTCTTTCACCAAGACTAGTGAGAATCATTATATCATAAACAATAATTACATCATGATAACCTCATTAAAACTCAGAAACAACATATACCTTAACACACTCATGTCAGTCATAATGTCATCACATGAACATAACCAAATGATCATGATATCAAATGTATCATCCACAGAGTATAACAACTAACATAACATTTGTGTCCTAACTAATAAAAGATGTAATATAATATCCAAAACAGCTAAATGACTAGCAAACAACCATAAGCAAACTAAAACACATAGTAGCAAATGGAGGGACACTACACTATTTCTCTCTAACCCTATTCCTAACCCTAATCTTAACCCTAACCATAATCCTAACCCTAATATTAACCCTAATTTTATCTCTACCCCTAATACTCTCCCTAATTTTAACCCTAACCATAATCATAATCCTAATCTTAATTCTAATTCTAATTCTTTCTCTAACCTTGACCCTAAACCTAATCCTGATCCTAATATTAATCCTAACCCTAACCCTAATTTTATCTCTAACCATAACCCTAACATTAACCATGTCTCTAATCCTACATCTATTTCTAATATTAACCTTAACCCTAACTCTAACCCTAATACTAACCTTAACACTAACCCTAACCCTAATACTAACTCCAACCCTAATCCTATGTCTATCTCTAAACATAAACCTAACCCTAATCCTAATACTAATACTAATCACAATCCTAATCCAAATACTAACTCAAACCTAA
>VDFB02238931.1:0-11654 GCA_007258455.2 Sequoia sempervirens | reverse complement strand
ATCCCACAATCTATACATAATCTATCAAAGTCTGCAGAACAGTACTCACTGCCACTGTCAGTCCTCAAACATTTAATTTTCTTTCCAGTCTGAGTTTCTACCATAGCCTTGAACTCCTTAAAATGACTTAAAACTTCAAATTTACTCTTTAAAAAATATACCAATGTTCTTCTACTAAAATAATCAATAAAAGTAACATAATAAACTGATTTACCAATAGAAGAAACATCAACAGGACCAAATACATTAGAATGAATCAGGTCCAAGATACATGAAAACTTATGAGAAGATGAGTAAAACTGAACGCTGTTCTGTTTGCCATAAATACATTGTTGGAAAAAATCAAACTCTAGATTGCAATAATTCAAACCCTCAACAAGGTTTTTATTTTTCGGGGCTTTTAAACCCTTCTCTCCAATGTGGCCAAGTCTTTGGTGCCATAACATGGTCTTCTCTGTAGGCAACTTTGATTCGGTAGATAGAGCACCCTTGCGTACCCAGAAGCCATGACCATTCACAGAAGAGGAAACCATCTATTTTTTCAGTGAAGTAGTTTTATGCTTAATCTTATCAGAAGTGCTATTGCATTCAACTTTGCATGCATCGAACTGGTATAATGTACCCAATCTACTTCCTCTCACTATCACCATAGCACCTCTCACTATTTTCACACCTACTTCAGAAAACTGTACATGCACACCTGCATATATTAACTTGCTAACATATAATAAATTTCTTGCTAGTCCTGGAATATGCAAGACACTATCAAATCATCTAACTCTACCATCAAAAAATTTCACATGAATACTACCATGACCAACAATATCAAGGAAAGAATTATCACCCAAATACACCTTACCACCATCATAGTTTTCATACTTACTAAACCATTTTTTGTTAGGAGTCATGTGGAAAAATGCACCTGAGTCTATCAACCATACACTATGACTTGCATGAGTGGCCAAAGCTGCAATAAAGGCATCTCCATCTTCCTTTTCAGACTCGGAATTAGAATCTTGCTTCTTTTTCTTCTTCTTTTTCTTGTCTTCTTTATAGTCCTTTCAGAAATTGTGTCCGAGTTTGCTACAATTCCAACTTATTGCCTTGGACTTACCAGGAGATTTTGATCTCCCCTTGTTTTTGGACTTCGAACAACCATGTTGCTTTTCATCTTTGCCTCGTTCTTTTGGTCTTCCTCAAACACTCAAAGCCTCTTTGGCACTCAGAGAGACCTTCCTTCTCATCTCTTTGTAGAGTAGAGAAAAAACAACGTCCTCCATCTTCAAGATGACAGAAGTGCTCCCAATGGCCATGACTAGGCTATCCCATGAGTCTCGCAATGAACACAACAAAGTTTGGCACCTTTCTTCTTCATCCATCTTAACCCCAACTGAGTTCAACTGAGTCACCAACATATTGAATGTTTCTAGATGCTCAGAAATTCATCCACCTTCTTCCATTCTCAATGAATATAACTTCTTCCTCGAGAAAATATTATTTACTAGAGATTTGGCTTGGTATATCTCACCCAACTTCTTCCGAAGATTCTTTCAAGTGGGTTTTTCGTGGACATTTATCAGAATTGAATCTGCAAGACAAAGTCTTATTAGACCTTTAGCTTTTCTATCCATTACATCATATTTTGTAGGGAAAGATGGATCCGTAGGCCTCTGAACATTTTCATCCACTGCTTCCCATAGATCCTAATCAATCAACAAATCTTCCATCTTCAGCTTCCACATCTCAAAGTTCGTGCTAGAAAAATTCTCTACTTCAATCCTCCCGGATGTGCTCCCCATCTCTATTATCCTGCAATACAAAATATGGAATACTTTGCACAAGCTCCCACTCAAACTTGATTAGCTCAAAAAACCATGTACCCAACAAATAGAACCAAAACTGGCCATGCTCTGATACTACTTGTAAGGAAGCAAAGGTGTGTGGAAACACTTCCTACGCTAACCTTGAGAAGAGGATTTTGCAAATTTCAAATAAAATATTTTAGAGATTTGAAGAAACACATAATACCATAAACAGTAAAACCATAACACAATGATTTACGTGGGGAAAATCCTTTCAGGAGAAAAACCCCACACTCCAAAATTTGCACAATGTATTATCAAATCTTGAAACAAATTACAACACACTTGCAATGCAAGTTCTTACAGGGCTCTTCACCTCAACTCAATTTAGAGGAATTTTGGCAGCATTCTGGCAACATACAGACTTGCAAACTAACTCTCTCCTTTCTCTCACACAAATGACTATCTCAAAGTACCAATATATAGTATTACATTACATATGAGAATCTTCTAGAGATAAAACTTTTCTTTTTAGGAAAATATAATAAAATCTCTTAGAAATCTTATCTCTATCCCAATATAAAAGATACTTCTCAAAATAGCCGCTTTTCACCTATCACAAAATCTTCTATTCTTGGCTTGCTTTATTTTTTATTTCCATGCAAGGTTGAGACACTTTCTTTTTTTTTCTTTTTTTTCTCATTTTTATCTTTTTGTTTTAAAACGCTTTATTCCTAACACTTCATGCTAAATATGTGTGACAATCACTCACCCACCCATTTTCATATGGTTTGTGTCATCAATCATAAGTATTGATGCTCATCACCTATGCCTATTTCTTATCCACTCACACCATAAATTCATTGCTTCACAACTTTTGTGTAAATATCAAAATAACTCTAAATGGTATTTTTCACCAGGCTTGGTGAAAATTAATTTATAAATTATTAGCAGGTGCAGTGTTAGGAGGTGCAATGGTTTTACTTTAATAAAAAAATCATGTTTAGCAATTTGTTAAATGTAATTATTATACATTTATTTATTAATTTTAATTATCTTCATTAATGTCATACATAAAATTAAACAAGTTTTATGTTTTTTAGGGTTATAGAGTACAAATTAAAATGGAAGAGAAAATCTATTACACGTATGATGTTTGACCACCAATTTTTTATTTATTTTTAAATTCGTTGAATGCATTTTAAAAGCAAATAAAAAAAATTAAAAAAATGAGTTTTTTCCCTATTTAATTACTATATCCTTTTAGAAATATTGTGTATACATTCACTAAGGAGGGTAAAGGGGGGAAATTGATGCTAGTATTTCTCGATCATGTTACATGCCTCCAACTATTTCAATTTATTAAAAAGGCTCCAAAATTCATATTCTTTCATGTTTCCATGATTACTACTTGTTAGTGTATACCTTTAATTTAAGGTTGTACACATTTGTATTTAAGCCTACTTAGGTGTATTGACACATGTTCATTTGAATTTATCAAAGTAGTTGGGTTATTTTAAGAGGTGTGGACTTGCACCGACACCTCACGCTATGTTTGTGGGAGGTTACTCACCACAACTCCATGTATAGGAGTCTTATCCTCTTTTCATGGAGATTCGGGTACCTAACAACTCTATTTATACTTGCCTCATTTCATAATACAAACTGGTCAATTTCATTGCAATTCATGTGCTGGTTAGTCTATTCCATGATCTTGGTTTCCTACATTGTATTAGAGCAACTTGGGATAGTTTCAAGTCAACGTTTGTATGTTGTTCATCTTGCCTCCATCCGATAGGAATTGAGCCTCATTTGTGAGTGATTCATTTTTTTTTGTGGTTTCGTTTATTTTAACTATATTTTAATTTGATCGGTGTCGACACAAGGGTCGAAGGAGAGAGGATGGGTGAGAAACCTTGGACAAGGCTTGTAAAGTCTTTGAATGCCCTCTGAAGGGCCTATGTAGCATTCTATGGAATGCCTTTTGAAGGGCTCTACAAAGGAAGGTCCATGAAGCGCCTCACACAAGCGCTTTGATCTCTATGTAGTAGCAAGAAGACGTCTTCCAAAGAGGTATAATTGTTGAGGTAAGAAACTCAGGGGGTGATGTCAGTGAGGGGGAGGGGAGACCATTTGAAAACCTTAGGCCCTAGCCATATGGGGTTTTAGCCCTTGGTCATGCATAGCCCAAGGGGGCTTATTTTTCCTCCAAATTTCTTTTCCTCACTCACAATTTTTATATGCAAAATTTATTTTTTCAAATCTGATTTTTTTTTTGCTCAAAGAAGTTTTTTTCTTTTTTTAATTGCACCAATCTTGCAACTTCAATAACTTTTGCAAATCAACTTAGAATTGAGTGTTTCTTTTTGCAAAAGTGATTTTTTTTGTCCCAGATCTAACTAGCATAAAATCACACTAAAATTATAAAGTCACTATTTATGCTTATTTCTGGGTGACCTAAAGCACTCCTATAAAGTGCCAAATTTGGGGGAAAAACACATAATTAAGGGTGGGTCTTGTGTGTTCATTTTTAACAAGGAACTGCTTTATGAAGTGTCACTTTGAGGGGGAATTAAGCAAGACTAATCACGCACTCAAACTTATAAAGTGGCCACCTTTTAAACAAAAAGGAACTGAGTATGAACTAAACATTTAAGTTCAATTAGGAGTCTAATTTGAAAAATTGAGGGAGACAACTTCAGGAGGGTAAAAAGATAATTCAATGGCACCTTCAAAATAAGAAGTTAATAAATGGATTCTCATTTCATGTGCAATGGATCACATGTCACCTTAGAAAGAGGTGTTTGCAACAATCAAACCATGCAACACCTTCAATATACTGATGGATGATATCTATTATAATGTTTGTGGTAAGCAAACTGTAAAATTAGGTAATGGATTTGTACACAATGTGTTTTTCATTCCCGAATTATTAAGGAATCATCTCTCCATGTATCAACTCACCTATTCTAACAAAATAGTTGAGTTCATGACAATAATAGCCCTAATTCGAGAATCACAAAGTTAAAACATTATCGCAATAGGGAAGGTTTGTCACTTTGATTGCAACTTCATTTTTTCACATTTTAAATCAAGTGAATAGAACACTCAAAATGTGACTTTAGAGTCTAGTGTTACTTCACAACTCAGCTCAATTGGTTTTTTCTAGCGAGTTGTTGAACTCCAATAACATATATGTTTGTAAATGCACTGATAAAGTGTTATATAATTGAATGTGTGTAACACATAAATGGAAATTGGGAAAATTGTAGTCACACTGATCTATAAAGTGTAATGGAGGGTTGTAACAATCACAACAATGAATCTTTCTAAACCAAATATTTTTGAATGTGTGGGCTCTCTTACACTTCTAAGGTTTTGCACGTAAAAGGAGAGAGATACCAAAAATCTCAATGTCTCACTTAAGAAAAAACCCTTGAGATTCCAATGCAAAGAGAGATTGAAGTCTATCAAAGGGGATTGACCTAAATGCTGAAAATGAATAAAAGAGATTAACTACTAATGCAAAACTTAGAAAATGCAAGATGTTTGAAAACACACTGTGATATACAAAATGACCTAAATGACCTATAAAATTCTTTGAAAACACAATAAAAAAAAAATAGGAAACTGTAACAGTAAATGATGTACACCTATAAATCTTAGATTAATTGAAAGTAGATCTGAAAATCTGGAAATGTTGACTTTTTGACCAAGTAGGACTCATTCACCAATCTGAGCGAATCAATCCCAAATCAAGGTTTTTGCCCAAAAAGCTATTTCAGGGAAAAGGGTGTTGGAATATGCAAACTAATCTGAAAAACAGCCCTAGTGGGACTTATTCACCACTAATGGTGAATCAATCCTTCTTTTCTTTTCTGAAAATTGAAATCACAGATCTGTACTCTAACACCTACACTTTATTCCCAAATTGAGACTCAGATCCAATTCTATGAAAACGCCTAAAAAATAGAATATAATTTTATTTTTAATGGGGGGTTTGCCTCAATCAAACCCCTAGTTTGGTATTTAAACCTTGAAATATGTAGTAAAACTCTAGCCCTAAGTGTGTCTAAGACTAGGAAATCTGAAGCAAGATGTAACCCTATTCTAATATGCAAGAACAAGATGCATGAATAAAACTTGAATAATGTAAGACTCGCTCTAAGAGATCCTAAATCAACTTAAAGGAATATTAATGGCATGCAAACCTTCCTTAGGCTGAAGATAGAGAGATAATGGAGGATGGAATCACTTAGAAAATAAGTCCTTAGGCTTGGCTTGATGGCTACTTGCATCCCCCCAACCTAGAATTCTTCATGATTATCCATAGGCATCCATGATCAACCATTGATAATGCTTGATCTAGAATAAAAATGAGCTTGAAGACCTTTAAAAAATCCTTAAATGCTACCCCAAAAGCTTCAACTTTGCTATAAATGAACTTGTGAATGCTCTTGTGAAAAATATGCAATACTTGACTCTTGAATTTATTTATTAAAAATTAATATATATGTTAAAAATTACCTAAAAACTTATATTTATAGGCATCAATACCTAACTGATCATTAGTTAGACCTCAAAGGCTAACATCCACAGGAAATTTGAATTAGGTAAGTGAATTTCCCACTCAAACTTGAAATATACCTCAAAAGGGACTCATTCACCACCCTTGGTGAATGGGTCCCACTAGAGGGGACTCATTCACCCAAGGTGAAGAATAGGTCCCAATTAAGGTTTTTGAGGTGGGTTTTTACAATTTAAATGAATTAAGTGTTATTTGTTGGGATTTATATGATTTTTGAGTGGAATAAGCCTCAAGGTCTGAAATAATGGGTCTTAGTGGCCTATAAATGGTGATTTTAAAGAATAATTAATGCAAGGGTGTCAAGATAGGTCCAAATTAAGCATGAAATTGCCTCTTTCTTCAAGTGTGTGCAATTTTCTACGCTATAATTTTAGATTCTCTTCTCATTTGTATTTTTCATTAATGCACATCATTTTTCTTAGAATCTTGTACATTTTTTGGACCGAATTCTTTGAACACTGCAAATTCCAATTAGTTTGTTTATTTCTCTTAGAATTAGGGGAAGGGTAGAATTTACAACGGTTTCATGCTTCAGGAGTTCTTCATCTCTAAATCAACATCAACATAATCTTTTGGGGGGCTTACTAGGCCTTTCTTTCTTATCTCTTTTGGAGTGTAGTTTTTTCCCATTGGGTTTTCTATCTTTCTCCAGTTTTGAGGGTTTGCATTGTACTTGAGTACCTTATCAAGCTTCATGACCAAGACTAATTTTTCTTTTGCATTGTACATGGACACATCACCAGGCTTATAGTCGAGACCCATTTTTCATAATACTCACCTAATCTATGCTTAAGGGGGGTGTTAGTGTATACCTTTAATCTATAGGCGTGCACATTTGTATTTAAGCCTAGTTAGGCATATTGACACATGTTCATCTGAACTTGTCAAAGTAGTTGGGTTGTTTGGAGAGGTGTCAATTTGCATCAATACCTCATACTATGTTTGTGGTAGGTTACTCGCAACAACTCCATGTATAGGATTCCTATCCTATTTTCATGGAGATTCAAGTACTTAACAACTCTATTTACACTCGCCTCATTTTCTAATACAAACTGGTTGATTTCATTGCAATTCATGTGCTTGTTAGTCTATTCCATTATCTTGGTTTTCTACACTACTCTTAAACATTAAATAGATCAACATTCAAAGGTATTTTTTGGCCAATATAAATAAGTGAAATATTACAATTTTTGTGCATAAATGATGTGTAAAATTATTATTGAACGTTTGATCATTGAATCATTGAATGTTTTAAAATAATGCATTAGGTTCCATGTTACAATAATTCTATTGTAAATAGAGAATCCATTTTATTTTGTTGCATATATAATTGTACCATTGAAAAATGGCTCTTGGACATTTTCATGGTCTTTTAGGTCTTTCTCTCTCGATGCTTGGTTCATTTTGGTTTGATTTAATGTTGTAATGTGGCTTAAACATTCACATTAAGTCCTAAAAATTTAAATTGGGATATCTTGTAAAGGTGTTGTGAAGTGTTGTAAAACATTTCTAGACTTTTCTAGACTCTATTCATTACAATTCGCCTAAAAATCACCTTTTCATCACTTATTAAGTCCTATTTTAAAGTGTTTTAAAGTCTTGTAACAATATTTCATGCTTTTCAAGGCTTAATTTCACTATTTACACCTTTATTATGCTTTATTTGACCCCTTCATTCCATCATAAGGTTTAATTAAGTTTATTTTGAATGTAAAATTGACAAATAACATTAAATGTGACTTAATTCTCGACACCCACTTACAAGCCCAAGGTGGGACCCATTCGTCATGGGTGGTGAATGAGTCCCTCTTGGATCCAAATTCAAAATATTTCAAATTTTCTTTCAAGTTTTTATTCAAAATTACCTTATGTCAGTATGTGATGAGGTATCATCAGGTTACTAAGGCACAAGTGTGTATAAATAAGTGTTTTTCTCCTCATTTTACATCTCTCCCATCTCCTACAATCTCCTAATTCATTAAAATATATCCACATTCATCAAGTTATTGCATTCACTTTGCATCATTCAATCAAGCATCTTGGAGAAGCCATTAACATATCTTCAGATTTATTCAACAAGGTTGTCGTGAGTTTAGGGCATTTACATGTTTTTTATTCATCTTTCCTTTTTCATTTCATTCCATTACTTCATTAAGTGGGATTTGACCAAGGAAAATCCTTATAACCTAACCCTTAACCATTTTTCCTCTTGTGCATGTGTGTTTGCAGATTTTTGTATGCTGATTTATCAATCAATTAGGTGTTGAAAGGTGGTCAAGAATTCAACAAAGTGTTTCAAGTCAACTACAACCTATTTCAAGCTTGGAGACAACCTATAGTCCATTTTTTTCAGATTTGACTCTGTCAACCTAACAAGAAGACAAGTCCAGATTTGGTGCTACAAAATTGGTCCCTGATTTCACAAAATTTTGGGAGAGGATTGATTTTCCATCAGTGGTGAATGAGTCCCACCTTAAGGCTGAAAATCTAGATTTTGTTAGATTTCGGATCCCGACACTCATAAACCAATTTTCAGGTGTTTTTGTCACTAGCAGGACTGAATCGTCATCAATGGTGAATGAGTCCCACTAGTGATTTTCACTAATCTCTGTCAGCATTTAGGACACTCCAAATTCATCATCCATTACCCAGGTGCACTCTGATTCAGCCATTTTTTCAATTATGTTTTGCATTCATTCATATTTTAGTTCATGCTTTCATATCACATTGTGTTTTCAAACATTGCATATTTCATAGGTTTTGCTTTCGTAATTAGTCAATTGCATTATTTAGCTACATTTAGACCAACTCATTTAGCCTTAATTACATCATGCATTTCCTAATTCGAGTGAACCACCTAGATTTTGGTGGGGTTTATCTCTCTCCTTTTAGGTGAATGATCCCAAGAGTGCAAGAGTAGTTGATAAAACTCATTCCCAAAAATATACGATTCAATAATTAAATTAAACATACTTAAATTTAATTTCAAAAATTTGAAGGACAAAAGTCTCAATAATGCTTAATAATTTTTAGTTTTAAAAGAGATTGGACAAGAAGTATGTAAACTAATTTTGTTGAACTATCAAAACAAAAAATTAATTAATTATAAGAATCAAAAGAGAAAGATTTCATCACTTTTTATTGCAAGGTTTCATTAAATTAATTATTGGCTTTACAGTTGAGGAAGATAGGTGATTGGCATCAATGTTGATCAAGATAAGGTGGGAAGGATGTTACACCATCTTGGCCCCTAAGACCTAAAGTATGGTGGCCTATGATCTAAATTAGATCCACCATATTCTATCTTTCTAATTTATGATATAACTTCACTTAACAACTATTGGAGTAAATGGGTTTTTACCATTTACCTTGCTTATGTTTACTTAGGCATCAACCATTAGGTTCATATTAGTTTTTTAGTTTTGAATTTATCATTTCAATAGTTTGAAAATTGGTTGCATCCATCTTATCATTCCTTGCCTTTATAAGAAAGGTTTTGTACATTTGCATTTTATATCTCAATATATTTTCCTCATTCTAGTGAAATAGTCTTGTGCTTCTCTCATATTGTGAAGGTTTTTATCTACAAGTTGTGCAACTGGGAGGTGCTTGACACCAACACAGTATTAGAGTGGTCTTCTTGCACCTCCTCTCGATTCTAAGATTTTTCATCAGCGAATTGGTGAGATAGAGATTTCTTTTCTTGTATTTTCCAATAGAATGATATTTTTTGCATTTGAAAATTTTAAAAATTTCTATTTCACCTTGTCAATATATGTTTTTGGTTGAAATTTGTGCAAAGGTGTATTTTGGAAGTCGAAGGATGCCTGGGAAGCAATATTTTTGTAATCTCTCATAGTAACTGTAAAGAATTAAAACTATACATCTCTCCTATTAGATCAGTGTTAGGAAGCATTTCAGTGCACCTTACTTTCTTTCACTACCAAGGTTTACTTCTTTCCAAATTGAAAACATAAAGGTAAATAGGAGAGATAACCTAAGAAATAAGAGTGAGAGTAAAGGGTAAGTGCACCAAGATGGTTCCCAAAATGGGGGCTTAAGTGGCCACTTTTTTTTTGAAATCAGGAAATACTGACCTTGGATGTGAAATTGAGGATATCTACACTCAAAATTTTGAGATGGAACAAAAACAAGGATTGAAGTGCTCCAAGTTTACTTTCTAAACTACTAATTTATTTTGAAAATGGTTGAGATTAAGGGGTTCAAAAGAGGGATGTAAAGAAATTTTTGTTGTTTTTCTCAGAAAAACATAACATAGCAACTCTTGTACGACCCTAGCACGGTGATTTTTTTTGTAGTATTTTTAAAATATCTATGGTCAGAAGTTAGCTAACAATATCTAGTTGATGCATGACTTTTCTGATAATTCTTTAATGAGTTTTTTATTTTTTACTAATTTTCTAAGTGGGCACTTCCTAAAAAGCAGAATTTTGGCCGTGCTCCACCTACAAGTTTTGCAAAGTAATAGATTTTTTTTAATTTTTTTTTTTAAATTGTAGAATGGAGTCTAGTTTCTAAAAATGTAATTTATTTGAAATTTTTATGAATGGTTAATTTATAAAAAAAAAAACACCAAACAATGCTTTTTGACAAAAAACAGACATACAAACAAAAGGAATTATGGATGAAATGCCTAACATTGTTAGAAAGTGAAAAAAATTACATCATTGGAAAGCTAAGAGAGAACTTAACATTACCCATGTGTTCAATTTTGTCGATATTGAACCAGATGCAATCCTGACGGTGAGCGCGAACTCGATTATGTGAAAAATTGTAGAATTTGCAAAAACCATGTCTCTGGTCATTGGGAATTCCCTCCAAGCCTTTGGGTTGGTATTCCAAGCAAAATACCAAAACTAAGGCTCAGGGATTCCCAAAGAAAAATATAACGCAGTCGCGTTATGTGTTAGTTTTCATATTTTTTTCTTTTCCGAGGAACATGTCTAGCAACACATAACACGCTCGCGTTATGTCTTTCTTTAGTTAAATGCCACTTTATTGAATGTTTGTTCATATGTTTGTATGTATATGTATGTTGGTGTGTCATGTATGTATGTATGTATGTATGTATGTATGTATGTATGTATGTATGTATGTATGTATGTATGCATGCATGCATGTATGTATACCTATATGTATGTATTTATGCTTGTGGGAGAGAGGGTGAGAGAGGGTGGGTGTGGGAGAGAGTGTAGGAGAGAGGGTGGGAGAGAGTGAGAGAGAGTGGGGGAGTGGGGGAGTGT
>VDFB02238929.1:0-14474 GCA_007258455.2 Sequoia sempervirens | reverse complement strand
TGGCTTTCAGTTTGTAGTTATGGTTGCAATGGAATAAAATAGTCAATCCTATATGCTTTGGGTTAGCTTTGATTGGGCATTGTCGATTATAGTTTTGTTGCTTAAGCTATATTGTTTCATTTTAGATAAGGTGTTGTTGAAAGGATGTATTGTTTTGATTTTAAAGGAGGTTGTGTTGAGAAAGGATTTTTTTTTGTATGAGTTTGTTACTGTGAATTTTTGATGGGTTTCTATTTAATGTTTGCAAACCAATGTTGTTTGATTTATGGCTTTCATTTTCTAGTTATGGCTAGAATAGAATAAAATAATTGATTGTGTTGATTCTATGTTTGGTTACACTAGGTATTATTGATTATTGTTCTCTACCTTAGGATATATTGGGTATATTTTAATATCAATATATTTGTGTAAGGTTAGAATTGTTGACGTTATGGAGTTTTTGTCAATTCTTATTGTATAGCTCATACTATATTGTGGCATTTTGAATTTGGGTGGCTGTTGAAACCAATGTTGTTTGATTTATGGCTTTCATTTTCTGGTTATGCTTGGGACATAATAAAATAATTAATGTTGTTGATGGGTATGTGCAGTATCATGGGGGTCCAAAATAGGCCTCTAAGTAGCGATGAAAATTCAGAAAATCAAAGTTAGGCAACTTGACATAAAAAATTGAATAGGTTATTAACATAATTTGAAAAATATGTAAGAATAAAATTTGTAACAAATTGAATGTAGTTTCTAGGCTACTAGTCCCTTTTTGGAAAAAAGTAAATTTGTTTTGGGTATGTGCAAGATCATGATGGGCCAAAAAGTGGCAATGTTATGGGTATTTGTAGGGTATCTGGCTGACGACTTTGTTTTTACCCAAAATTGATGAAAAAAAAAGGATTTTAGAGGAGATTATCAACTTTCCACCAATATAAATTATGCTTTAATTTGAATTTAATAAATAATTATTATTCATTTTCTATTAGAATTACGACTAAATTCCTGATCGATAGGTTGATTGAAAAACATCTAGAACTTTCAAATGGTATCACATTTTTTGAATTTGAAACATGCATCGCATTCTATGCTTCACATACTATAGGATTTAAAAAAAATTCATGAAGTTTTGACCAAGTTAAGGTGGTCAGACATACAAGTTTTATATTTTAAAAATTAATAAAAATTCACATTTTAATTATTTATTTGGAAAAAATAAAAAATTATGCATCATATCCAGATATGAGTCCTATAATTTGTATATAAATATTATAAAAAATATTATCATTTTATTACGTAAGGGTGGCTTAATAAACACCTACTTCTTTATTTTTCCCTAAAATTTAAGCATCGCAGATTGAAATTTCAAATTTTCACCAAATAGATTTTATTTATTTTAAATAAACCTAGTAGTTTAAAAACTATATTCAATTTCTACAAATTCTATTCTTACATATTTTTGAAATAATATAGATAAATTATTTAAATTTTTATGTCAAGTTGCCTAACATCGATTTGAATTTTTCGCCACTTAAGGGCCTATTTTTTCCATGATGATCCTACACATACCCTTTTGAGAAAATTTGAAATTTCAATGCAGTGGTACTAAATTTTCAGGAAAAAGATAAGAAGTAGGTGTGTTTCTGACCACCCTAAGTACAAGAAAAACATAATTATTTTTTCTAAATTTTTTACTATAAGTAGAGGACACATGTCCAAATGTGCTAGAATTTTTTTTGTAATTTTTTTCCACATAAATAATTAGTTATGATTTTTTTACTATAACTTTTTCAAAATTATTAAAAAGTTTTTGTCTGACCACCATAACTTGGTCAAAAAATCATAAAATTCATTTTTTTATCCTATAGTATGTGAAGCATAGAATGTGGTGCAACTTGTAGATACAAAAAATGTTTTAAGTAGTTTGAAAGTTATAGAAGTTTTTCAATCAACCTATCAATCAGGACTTTAGACAAAACAGGTAGAAAAATCAATAATAATATTTATTTAATTTAAATAAGGAAAAAGTTGAGTATTAATAAAAGCCGGACAAATTTTTTCTATAAACCCCTTTCGCTTGATGAAATTCGGTGTACCGGGTAAATCTTAGCCCGGTTGGCGGCGCATTCCATTGCAGCTCATCGGTCAATGGTGTTCTAGTCTCCCGGCCCGCAGGTCGAGGGCGGTCGCCGTCACGGTCACGCGGCGTCATTGCGGGCGCATTGCGCTTTATAGGGGGTTGTGCTACCCGATTCCTGCAGCCTAAAAAAAAAAAATGAAATTCGGGTAAAAAAAGTCGTCAGCCACAAGGGAAAACTTCTAAAAACTAAACAAATTTTCAAAAACACATTTTTGGGTTGACTTTTTAGGTTAGGAAATCCCAAGCCTAATCTCAAATGGATATCCTTTTTGGTTTGGTAATTACCAAACCAAAACATATCTATGTTAATTATATATTTTTTATATTAGTTACAATACATATTATTATATAATATGTATTATGTATTTATAATACTTATATTTATAATACATAAATATATAATATTGTGTATTATATATAATATATTATATATTATGTATTATTATATTATATGTTATATTGTATACTATATAGTACATATATTTTTATATTTTTATATTATATAATATTATGTTATATTATATTATTATAATAAATAATATTATGTTATATATTTATATATATATTATACTATATAGTACATACATATTAATTATTATATATAGAATATAGTATATATATGAAATATTATATAATATATTTAATACATAGTATATATTTATTGATGTATGGCCAATTCACAAGAAAGAGAGAGTGAGAGAGAGACAGAGATAGAGACAGAGAGAGAGGGGGGGATTTGAGAGAGAGGGAGAGAGAAAGACCTTAGAAGTGGGAGTGAAAGACCTGAGAGGGATGGGGAGAGAGAGATAAGAGGGAGAGAGAGAGAGAGAGAGAGAGCGAGAGAGAAAGACTTGAGAGTGAGAGAGGGAGAGAGTCTTGAGATGGAGAGAGAGAGAGAGAGATAGATAGAGAGAGAGAGGGGCTTGAGAGGGAGAAAGGGACAGACAGAATCCAAGAGAGAGACTTGAGAGATAGAGGGGGGCCTAAGAGTGAGAGGGAGAGAAAGAGAGAAATTCCTGAGAGGGAGAGAGATAGAGAGTTGAGAGTGAGAGGGGGAGGCAAAGAGGGAGAGAGAGAAACTTGAGAGAGAGAGAGATTTGATCGAGGGAGAGATAAAGACTTGAGAGGGAGAGAGGAAGCTCTAAGAGACTTGAGAAAGAGAGAGGGGTTGTGTAACATGTCTCTAACTCTAGCCTGGGTAATATAGTATTTTGATTTTGATTTGAAATTTTAAATGTTAAATATTATTATAATTAGATTAGACATTGATGATTAAGGGAAAATTTATCATTTTTAGCTATTAATCTAGATTACATACTTATATGTTTATTGTAACACCCCATTATATGAACCCCAAAGGACAACAATCAATGCACAATTTTTTTTTAAAGCAAAACATTATGTAAGATAAATTTGTACATTATTAACATGAAAAGAAATTATACATTTACAAAGTCATCTACATCCATTAGGGTACACGTCATTATGATTCCTAAACTTTAATCAAATGAAAGCAAATAAAAACTAAGATTACATAATGATAACATACAATCATCCATAAACAATAGAGAGGAAAAATATACATAATTCTATTACAATTCAATTCATAGATCAATAGTACGATTGTGGATCATATTTCCATAGATACAACACATCATGGATACAATAGTACAATTACATATGATTTCCTTATATCAATAGGAAAGGTACATCAAGTACTAGAATAATACATCAATGAAGACTATGGTACAAAATAAGGAAAATCCTTAAACAACGTGAAGCTTTGGAACTTTGCATTTGCTTCCGCATTGTGAACACAACCTAGGAACTCAATGGGGTGCATAGCACGTTCCACCCGACCATGTGGACCCGAAGGTCCACCCCCCATGCTAGGAGATGACAAGAAAGGACCCACGACCAAGACAAATAATAAGAATGATCACAGGACCAAACCACAAGGTCAACAAAAACATAACATACAACAATTTCAACAACCACTTTACCAAGTGATTGCTTCTAGAGAAATATAAAGGGAAAAGCAAGGGATACTATAACACCAATATTCATATACTCCCAACTAGAGGGTACACAAATAAATGGGTTCCCAAAGAAACTCACATCATGGAACTCTAGAATGACTATGTAAAAACAAAAAAAGTTGTAATGCCCAAAAATTTTAATCCAAAAAAAACAATTAAGGACAAAACACATATTTTAAATTTTGATTACAACACATGACTAGTTCTGAAATTTTTATTTCAAAGTACACAATTCATAAATAACATAACATCTAACCAAATATAGATTACAATATTTAGTTAAGTAACTAAAATGCTCAGGCAATCCTAGTAGGGCTTCAAGAGAAGACAAGGGATTCACATCATCAAGGTAGGATTGATTAGTTCTACAACTCATCATTTATCACAACTTAATTTGGGAGACACCATCAAGCCACATATCATGCCAATACCATATATAAATATTAATTCTAGTAAATAAAAGAGAGCAAACCCTTGGGGACAAACCTAATTCCTCAGGTGCTCATCTCTGACGGCCTTGCCTATGTATATAATTCATAGAGGAACTGCAGTTTGACAAATTTAACTTGAACCATCACACACAAGGTTGGTCAACAAAAGGATATAACTACTAGGTTCAAAAGGTGTCTCTACCTCATTCTTAATCATAACCACTAACAATGATCCATAATAAGAATAAGATAAATCATAAATTTAAGAAAATAGAAAGGGTTATTACCAAGTTCACCTACATGATCATTATTATCAAACAAGGACTTTACTGGGTTATCACCCATTAAACCTTCTTACAACTAGTATGAACAATACCCTTGTGAACACCTTTGACTTTCTAGGATTCAAAATGCTAAGATCGCAAGAGTTAAAATTTTGGCTTTTATCCCAAAATAGTGATATAAATTAGTATCTAATTAAACATTAGCCTCTCATAGGTGATAAAAATATCTTTAAAAAAAACTTCATAACCATAATTTATTGTACACTCCAATCCATTCATGAACTAAAACATCAAGGTAAAACCTTTATTTTAAAACAGACCTTAGCCACTATTGACAAGAAATTTCTAAACTAGTTACATAAGAATGTTTAATGTATTTCCTATAGTCGCCAAATAGAATCCATGATACCATCGTCATCTTGCATTATCAATTGAGAAAAATTCAACTCCATTAATGATAGAGATCTAAATATACATTCTAAATCAAATAAAAAAATATTCCAAACACTATTTGTAGTAATGGTTATAACATCCTATTCTTTTAATAATGTAAATAATTTGCATATGATGAATCAATTCTAAAATAGATCTTTGATATATAGATTAAGACATCATTGTCATTATAACCAATACCTAGGCAATTAAAACTAAAACCTTCATTTTAATTATCATTAAGCCCATATTCCAAGTATGGTAAATGTCACTTCCCCTTTTCTTTTCTTTTTTTTGTTTCCTAAGGTATCTACTAGATCATTAAACCAATATAATATAATATTAGGAATTGTGCGATTATAAGTAGTAACATGCTAATATTTCAAACAATATAGCATCCAAATTTATTTCTCCAAAATTTTCTAGAAGAGTTAAAAATTAGTTGATAAGTATAAAACTAGTGATATTATAAAGATAGTTTATATATAACACTAGTTGCAATAATTAAAATATGCCCCAAAAGATGAATCATATAAGCTAATAAGAACAATAATTTTAAGATATACTTTAGTTTAAATAAATGGTTAAATGAAAAATTATCTATACTTAAATGAGTATAATGAATTTAAAGTAGAAAATGATTTATAATAAATTCTAAAGGAAGGCCTCGAAACTCTACTAGACTTATCACATGCCTTTATAAGAATATGCCTCTAAAGGAATATTTGCTTTTTAAGAACTCTTCTTTTTATGAGATAGTAATTTTAGCTATAAAGTGTATTATTTTAGTGAAGATTCAAATTAAATATGCTTCTTAAGGCTCCAATTTAGTATAACCCAACATGCAGCCCTCAAATCGTTGACCACATCCTTTGTTTTGATTTATTTTATTTCAAGGCTCCAAATATTTTTATCCATGCAAGGAAAAATTACTATGCCTGGCGCAGGCAAGGAATTATTAAACTTAGATTAGGATTCTATACGCATCAAAAAAATAAACATAATAAATTAGGAAGCCTAATTTTATGAGTAGTTACAAAAAACTTAGAGAGGACATGCCCCGTCCATACTCTCTTTCAGCTTATTTTAGCTTACTTATTTATTTTATTTATTTCAGACCACCAAAATTTTCTGTGAAACAAATTGAGTACAATATTTTTACATCATCAAACTATATTATCATATTCAACGCATTGGCATACAATATTACTTCTTTCGTTCGTACAGCAACATAGAAAATTGATTTGTGTATTGCGGGAGGATCAAAGAATAGTATAGAAAATCCTTTACTGAAAGTAATGTCTACATTTCTGAATATGTTTTAGATACAGCAATTTGAATAAAGTGCGATGTAATGTCCAAACCCAATATATATTACTATAATTTTATCAATTTACTTGAAGAAGTGAAAATAACTCTGACGACCATTGCATTTACAACATCAGCAGTAGCTGATATCCATCCAATACTAGTTTAATTTTATAAGAAAAATAGTTGTAAGAATAACTTCGAGAACAAGAAACCAGAATATACAAAAATTTTAAGCCACCAATTAAACATAAAATTCATTTCACAGTTCAAGATATCTACATGTGAAAAAGAAAATAGGGATCTAACACTAGGTATTACAATAATGTAGGATGAGAAGATAGCCATAGATAATACCTCAGAACCAATAGCTTCCAATCGCAGGAAAAAGCTTGAAAGGCATATTTAGGGATTTGTTGTGATATCTTTTGGCCAACATCAGTGACAGCGTGAATTTGTTGAAGTTTTACAAACTTTCAAACAAATGCAATCCGCGGGTGTAACGCTAAATTTCACAACCTTCTCCAACATACACTCGGCCTATGCCAAAAATGGGAGCTTTGTTCCAATGGGTATGGACATCTATCAAAGCATAAAGGATTGGGATCTTTTTCCGGTGTTGCAGTTGCAGATAAGTATGCTAGATATGAATGCATAGACCAGGCACGGGATCTCTCAGACAAAATTCCTCAAAGGAATGAGATCCTCCCCCTACGCAGGGGTGTTACCCCCAAAAGACTAGTGAAGCAGACGACTTCCCCAAATTAGTCAGGCAGAAGCTAATCAAGAAATCCCATATCTCCCTAGACATTTCCCCCCGTCACGAGGGAGAAAAACCAGGTTAAATATAATAATTACATAATATTCTTCTGTGAGGGAACATCAAGAAGTTGATGGGATCGCTGAGTATTAATGTATCCTTTACAACTCCACAAAGCTGAACCAATTTTTTCAACCATACCACTGACCCAGATCAGAAAAGACATTCCCTCTCCCAAAAAGAAGGCAGAGTTTTCCCGGAAAGAATACCACGTAGAGGGCATGCAAAATGAGAAAACCAAGGCCAAGCATGTGGACAGAGGGAGAGGATGTGAAGAAGCAAGAAGGAAATAAAGGTAAGGACAGGTGTAAAATCTGGTTGAAAGCTTTTCTATTTATTATATATTTTAAATTGATTTTTATCAAATTGAATCATTTGTATTTTTAATGCCCATTAATATAATGCTAATCCATTTATATTTTGCTAACTTAATTAGTGAAATGATAAATAAGTTAAATATTAACATTATTGATAAATAAATTAACATTAAATAAACTTTACTATCTTAACTAAACTTATTGATATTTTAATAACATTAATAATGGACCTATTAGGTATTTTTTTGGGAAGGCCCCACTTCAAACATTTTCCCATGAAAATCTATACCATATATATATAATTATAATTCCTTACTTAGGCTAATGAATTTCACTATCTTAAAATGTTGGGAGGATGTTATAAAACAATATAAAATTAAGGACCTCTTATTATTTTGTTTAATATTCAAAGAATTTCAAAGGTACATATCTTTGCTTAAAACCATTCTAGACTTTTATATATATTTGACCTAACCTACGAAGATCCTTAAGGAATGGGATTTAGTGGTGGCTTATCCTTTCACTACATTTGACATAACACACTAGTTTTCATTTAATAATAAATTTAAACCCTTCAGACTTAAGCATAAGTCAACAACAATTTAGATGAGAATAAAATTTAATAGCAAATATAGAACATAGTTCGTTATAAGTTATTCTATCCCATAATTTCAAAATCAAATTTAACAATATAATAATGAACACAAAAAAAGACAATTCAATTTAACCAAACGAACTTACACAAGATTCAAGATGGTCGAAATGAAGGGACACTACATTTATACCCTGTTAGCATTGCTTTTGTATGTTTATGGATAGGAAAGGGATGATGTTGTAACACTTGTATCCCAGAGGCTTACGATATCATGACCCTCTTCCTGATGATTGATGTTGCTTCGACTATATGGTATATGCTATATGCACATGTACTTTGATGTGTAATTAGAGAGGTGCAGGTACTGAGTATTGACTCGGCCTGGATCCATAGGTCTGAGTGTACTCGTATTCCTCGATGGTGGTTACTGGAGGTAGTCACAGGCCAAACGACCCCTATCCTAGCCCACTGTACCTTGATAGTGTAGTGTTTCCTTGTTGATGTCTTACCGTCGGGTTACCTAATGGTAATGTTTGGAGCACCTTTTAGCTGTATGTCTGAAGCACCTTTCAGTTGTATGTGGTTTACCAATATGTCTTGTTGAGGTATTTTGTTATGGTTTTCGTGAATGTGTTATGTGCCCATATATTTTGGTTGTCAATGTTATGTCGTGTTTTCATTGGCATATTTTTATGGTTTCATATATAGTTTTATCTATGATATTTTAAATATATTATTTTAAATGATTTTTCTTGATCATTCAAGAGAATCATATATTTCATTTGGAAATTTAAAATGATTTTATTAATCCATTTTGTGAGCTCTCATAGTCTCATTTAAATTTATTTGGGGGCTTTATGTATTTTAATGTTTGGATTTATATTATTATTATTGGGTTTATGAAAGAGGGAATGTTGCTTATTTAGTGATTTTAATTCATTATTGGGGAGCTTCAATATCTTTCTTAATAAAATGTTTAATTTCATTTTTATTGTGTTGAGGAGTTTAGTAAAAAAAAAAAGAGGGGGCAGTCTTGTTTTAGATATATATATTTTTATTCTTTTTGTTTTTGGGGGAGAGTTATCTTTGTAGAGAAAAAAAAATTGTTTTGGGGAAGAAAGATGGAGATTTTTTGAGAAGAAATTTGTGGGTATTGGATTGTTGAATTTAGTGAACCATTTTCTTCTTGCTACTCTGTTTTGGAATATCATCATGCCTTGCTAATAGAGCATTTCTTCATTTCACATTTGGGAAGATTTGAGGTATTTTTCTATGTTTTCCCTGAAATTTTTGAGTTATAAATGTATGCATGAGTTTTTTTTTAAATGTTTTGGAAGTCTTGGCTACTCTTGGTGTTATGGAATTTTGGTTGTTAAGTTTTTCAGCTTGGTTATGGTATTTATTTTTGGGGAAAGTATGAGTTTTTCTTAAATCTATACAAATATCTAAGTTTAAACTCAAATACAACTATGAGATTCACTTGTTAATTCTCAAATCTCAACTAGGCTGGAGTCCAAAATAAATTTGGAATACCTTCTGTTTTGGCCAAAATTTGTGCAACTTGTTAAAATGCATTTTTCCTTGCTAATCTTTATCTATTTGTTAAAAATGAAAAATAAAGATGTATTCCAAGTAGAAATTCCCAAATCTCAACTGGGTCTTTGGCAGATTTTAATTATGGGCACTTTCATTTTTGGTCAAATTTGTACCTACTTGTTAAAATGACGTTTCTTTATGCTTCTCTTTAACCACCCATTAGAAATGTAAAATAAAATTGGATTCCATGCAAAAACGTTTATATCTCTATTGGGTATTTGTATAATTTTTAATCCAGACACTTTCATTTTCCATGTTTTTGCCCAGCCATGCATAAAATGACTTTTCTGAGCATCACCATATTTCAGGTCATAAAATTGAAAATTAAAGATGGAATCCATCTAGAAACATTGAAATTTGAATTGGTTTGTTGTTCAATTTTAGACCTAGGCACTTCTATCATTTTATAAAATTTATATGCCTCTTCTCATTTGTTTCAACAACTGGAACCATGTTTTGTGCCACTGCCACTTAGTAGATTTTATCTGATTTAAAAGTGATTTTGCGGGATGATTTAATGAGATTAATATTGATTGCATGATTTTTTTCTTTTATGGAGTTATTGGAAAATATTTGTATGGTATTTGATCTTCTTGTTAGCATATGTGATTAACTATTTAAATGATTTAACAACAGTAATTGCTTGGCTATTTTAAATGGTTTTTATGATGGATTTCAGTGGATTTTTCATTGTTTCATACTTTTTTTTGGGTCCCTCATTTGGTTAAATGAGATGGGGTAAAACAATTATAAGATAATGTGTCCTCATGCATGGCTTTGAGCACTTGTAAAGGCTAAGGATACACTCGAGATAGCCTATCCGTCTACAGGGTGTTGATTAGGGTATGATTGAGTTTTCCTCATCCATATGAGAGGTGCATTTTTTTGTGTGTGGTGCCATCCCTTCGAGCACACATGATGACACTCCATCCTATCAGCACTCTAGTACTTCATACCTTAGGAGTCATGAGTAGTACCCAACATATTATTGTATGAGCATCTTCATGTTGTGATACTGGCTTAATGCATTGTATTCTATGTTTCCTCCATGTCTAATGTGAGTGTTGGCCATATGTTACCCTTTCCTTGTAATTTTTCTTGGGCCTTGTGACTACCTCCGAGCGCAGTGGGGTCATCTCTTTTGTGTCCACATGGTAGGGAGGTGTTGCTACCACCATTAGGGACTGGTGTATAGGTTATTGGAGCATCAGTTGGAGGTGTATCTCTCTTGTGCTATTTTATTAGTTGCTATACCTTATTCTTGACTCTTCCTTTATACTCTTGTATTTTCCTTTATGTATATTGTACTTGCTTGAGAGTGAAAATGTAACAATATAAATTAATGAGAAAAAATGTGATGGTTTATATTTGGTTTACGAGTTCTAGTGTTGGTATCGGACTCACTTGTATTATGATGATCACTATGGCTTTTCCTTTAGAATTTTTCATGAAAAAATCAGAGCTTGGTTGTGTATTTCCTTCTTGTAATAGTCTGCAAAAATTTTGGCACATCATAGCTCTTTGTTTGTTATTTTGTGTCGCTGCTACAAGTTCCAGAGCAAAAGGTTCCAAAGCAGGAAGTTTTGGAGTAGGAAGTTCCAAATAGGGGGTTCCGAAGCAAAATTTCTAGGGATATTATGTTTGCTCCTATTCATATTTTCTCTAGAGAGTGGATTAATCCTCTCCTTTTGGTAGTGCATTTAGCTATGCTTGGCCATATTTTTTTGTTGATATATCATATTAGAAAATTCATTATGTGTAAGTTATTTTGTATGTTTTCAAAAAATATATATCTTGTCCTCTTTCAGCTCTTACCCTTTAGGGTTGCGTAGCAAGATGTTACAGGTTGGAGGAACCTGAGAGTGAGAGGGAAAGATAGAAAGACAATTGAGATGGAGAGAGGGAGAGAGAGACAAAGAGAGAGGAAGAGAGAGGGAGATAGGGGGAGAGAGGGAGAGGGAGAGACCTGAGAGAGAGGGAGAGAGAGAGAGAGAGAGTTGAGAGGAAGATTGTTTTCGTGTGTTGGGATGGGCTCTAGAATAAGAAGTGATACAACCATCAAAGAAAACCATTACAACTCAATTCAAAATTCATGCCATTAATACCTTCAAGTTTAATAACATGTCATTAGATCATTCATGTAAAATACCATAAAATCATCATGAATAAGAATCACTATCTTCCAATCATGGTACATAAACAACAACATTATGCAATTTTCAAACAAAATCCTTAGAATACATCAAGATAAATGTTAATTAGATTGTTCATGTGAAATTTACACAATGATTATGATCAACAAATAAGTTATCATTCAACCATGATGTGTGAATAAACATTATATATACACACTATATACATTAACAAACACTAAATTAATAGATTATTTAATATTTATTACTAATTTTTTTTCTGATCATTATACTATTAAATATTCATAAATTCAACACTAAAAATATCCATCCAACCAAATTCTTTATAAAATATCCATGCAATATCAATTTTTTTATAAATATAAGATCATTGTATTAATAAAGTTTTGCGGCTCTTGGTTGTATCTATTCATTTCTTTGTGTTTTCCTCTTTAGATTGGGACTATCTCCTTTCCTCTAGCCATCATTTATGCTCGTCTCAGTCCACGTCCATGGACCTACACGCATCAATAACACTTTGCATTTTCTATGCAAAATGCCTCAATAATGGGTGAACACATTCTTCATTTTGAATAGCGTTAACTTGATCTTGAATGGTTCTAACATTCACATCGACTTGTTCTCAAAATTGAGCACCATCAGGTGCAGGTGGTGGAGGTGGGGGGTTTTGAGGTGGAGTGGGTGGAGGTGGAGTGGTTAGAGCTAGAGGGTGTGGATCCATGATTTAGATATAAGTGATCCTGCATCAATTTGTAATTCAAAAATGTAAGATACATGTTTAAAATCCTCTTAAACCATTCAATATAAATGACTTAGTTGAATACAAATGAAAAAATGTGTAAAAATCATTTATGTGTAAGGCGTGTAAATGGAAAACAAATAATTGTTAAAGTGATGTGGAATCTCATTTAAAAATACATTACATTTTTACCTCATTACAATGTGGAAGTGTTAAGCTCCAAATTGATTCAAAAAAGGTGGAAGTGTTTTGCTCTAAATTTCCAATACTAATTGAATTTGTATACATAGTTAGTTAAACAAAAACTTGTCCCTATAGCCATAGGGAAATGGGAAAATTTCATGGGTAATAATCGATGGGATTGTATGAGGCTATCATTTATATATGATTCAATATAATAGCCTCCTACATAGCACATTGATTATTACCCATTCACTTCACTCATTTCCCTATGGCTGCAGGGACAAGTTTTGTCCGGTTAGTACTAACAATGGATCCAAATTCGCCAAGAATTGGAAATTTAGAGCACTAACAACAAGGATCCTTTCTATTTTGAGAGCTAAAGAGAGTCAAAACAATTAAAAAATTAAAAAATAGACTGTTTAGCAAAGAAATACTAATTTAAAAATAATAAAGAAAGCAAGAATACTAATAAAAGTTAATTTTTTTTGTTTGATGTTTTTTTTTAATTTTTCACTAACTAGGATTTTAAATTTTGTTGTAACTTTAAATAGAAATGAAAAAAATCAAAAAATATACAAAGAATGCAAAAGCAATCTTAAATTTATCACTACATAGCAAAAAAATTGAAAAAATGCGAAAAAACCATAGGTGGAGGTCATTGGAAGTCGTTGCGTCGCCAAAATAAGGACTGGTTCATGAAAATGAGGAAGAATTCACGTTATAAAGTCCTCAAAGAAACAAACATCCATTATTAATGGATATCCATTTATTATATCATAAATTTATTGTATATATAATATATATTACATATTATATTATAATATATAATATATTATATATATTATATAATATATTATATATTATATATTATAATCTATTTTATTATATAAATTATAGAATATATATGAAATATATTATATATTATATTTAATACATTTTCTCTATTTGAAAATGAGACAACAAAACAGATATCCGCTAAAAATGGATATCTGTTTGGAATGGATATCTATTCTTTAAATTATAAATTTATTAGATATAAATATACTATATACTATATATAAAATATATTTTAGTATATATTATATATATAATATATACAATAATATATATTATTTATATTCTAGATATATTGTATATATATTAAATATATTATATCATATATTCAATACATTGTATCCCTTTGAAGCCTCCATATCACTTTTAGATATACTGTTTAGGGTTTAGGGAGAGAGGGAGAGTAGGGGAGAGGGAGAGAGTGGGAGAGAGGGTAGGAGAGGGTGGTAGAGCGTAGGAGAGAGTTGGAGAGTGGGAGAGAGGGTAGTAGAGGGTGGCATGGAGTGGGAGAGAGGGTGGGACAGAGTGGGAGATACTTGGCAAGTGGGAGAGGGTGGGAGAGAGAGTGGGAGATGGTACGAGAGATTTGGAGAGTGAGAGAGAGTGGGAGAGAGGGTG